>NTHP01000007.1:3452922-3470511 GCA_003416845.1 Oplegnathus fasciatus
CATAAAAGGAGTGAAATTTGGCCATGGTTTATTTTATGGGTAAGTTAATTCCTAATAATTTCCGGGAAACAACTATATAACTTGGTGCTAATTAATTATAGGGAAATTTAGTTTAAAGTTAGTTTAGTTGGCTGTGTTGAGTTTAAAAGCATTTGCTAATTTCCAGAGGAGTTTCCTTAAGAGAACTTCTCCATTTAAACCCAATTAAATATTTATTAATCATTCATTTATTCTTGAAAACTACATTCTTCATATACGGCATGTTGATTGCATGCTTCCCTATATTCAAATTGCCCATTTTTGCATCTTCAGTTGACCTGCTGTGCATTGACTCTAGGTTAGGCTAGCTTAGCATTTAATTGGAATTAATTCATTGGAAGTGCATCAATTGAACACTGTCAAATACCGATAATAAACTACCTACAATGAGTGCCTCACTACACTGTTATTTCCAGGAAACATCCCTAAGAAAGTGTTTAGAAATCATTGGGAATTAATGGACCCATAAAACTGCGTATATTGTAATGTGTGTATAATGTATATTGAGTCTAAAAACTGTCAAAAACCGGTATAAAATACAACCATGTGTTAACTTATTAAATAGTAGAGTGTAACTACCCATAAGGTTGCTAAAATGCCCAAATTCCCAGAAGAAAATACAGAAAACACGACCTCATGGGCTCTTTAGTGTCTGGTGGTCCTAAACGGTTGCTACAGGCCTGCCCATTGTGATCACAAGTCCACTTGGATCCACTTGGGTATTGAACATACTGACACAGACCCGAGACTCATAGTAATAGAACGTGACCCTACTCGACCCAGATTAGACCTGACTCTGGTCCCAGGTCAGGTCTTGGTTACGAAGAACTGAGTGGACCCGGAAGTCCTGTATCTCAGTGAACAGTTTATCAGTATAAACATAAAATAAAAGACACCATTTCACAGATTAGAAGGCGTTAATGTACTTCTTTGAGTACAGGAGGAGGAAATGAAAGTTTCTCAACTCTAATCTGTTAGCGCTAACAGCCAACTTATTAGACTTGAGTTACGCTAATTATTAGACCAGATACAATTACAGTCGCGGAGACAAATTGAGATAAGGATGAGGGGGGAAATGGATTGATAACCGAGAGAGAAAAAGAGTCAGAGACCAAGAGAGAGAGACAGAGAAAGAGCGGGAGATAAAGAGACAGAGAAGCTGCATACAAATGACCCCTTTTAGCTAATTAGCAGCGGTGCTAAGAGCCCTGCGAGAATTGGCCCCTATATGCTGCTGCTGCACGGTGGCCCTATAGGTGGTGAGATCGAGCCCGTGGCCACAGGGGCTCATAAGCAATGTGTGTCATCGCAGAACCCCATCAGTCATAGAACAAAGGAGGCACACGGGTCAAAGGCAGCGATACACCACTGCACACTGCTGCTGCTGCTCTTCTTCTCTTCCTCCTCATTTCCCTGTCCTTCACTTAATTTTCCATTAACCCCTTCCTCCTCATCCCCTTTTCTTCATCTCTTCTCCCCCCTCCTGCTATCTCTTCCCATCTTCTTCAAGCCATCCTGTTCCTTTGTGTGTGAGTCAATTAGCCAGCCCTTTAGTTTTGATTTATAGACCGCGGACCTCCTATGGCCTAATGGATTGCTGTGAATTAATATGCAATGCTTATGTGTATGTGTGATAAATTAAAGAGCAGGAGACACAATAGAGGTCACAGAGGTACCATTTTCTCCACCGACGGTGTTTAAATCTGCGCCACTCCGGCCTCTGATTTTCATCTCTCACTTGAAAGAAGTGATCAATTTGTAATGTCGACATAATGGATTATGAACAATAATAGAGTGACTGCGGTGCTCGTTTAGATGAAGTCTCTCAATATCATTCGCCATGTGGAAATAATTAGGCACTTCATAAAGATGGGGACCAGCGATTGTTATTGTGTGAACAAAAGGCATTATTGGATGTCAGAGCGACGCGTTCGGAGGCGATTCATCAGCTCCTTTTTTTTTTTTTCCTTTGTTGACCGAGGACAACAGAGAGATTAGAGACACATCCCGCCTGGGGGGATGCTAAGAGGAGAGGTCAGGATAGGTGCAAGTATACATCACCATCATCACCCTCATCATCATCATCTGACTTTTGTAACAAACACACTCTATGACCAGAGGCTATTTACACCAATCCAACGTCAAGAGGCCTCATACTGGTGGTTTATAGTTCATGGGGTCATGAACTCTGCGGTCTATATCAGAAAATGTCTGACAGAGGGCCTGTCAGCACCCTGCTGCACATGCACACACACAGGCAGGGTATCATCACGGCGGTCAGGTGAAAACCTTTCATCTCCACAATGTCAACTTTTCAGGAACTAACTAAGAAAAACAACCATGTTTTTTACTTTCAGCACAAAGCACATAACAGGGATGTGAGAGGGTTTCTCCGCGGCTCAGGGGGAAATCTTTTATGAATTGTGCCATCAAATTAGTAATTTCTGCTTTCAAAGTACAAATCATTCCCCCAAATTACTTTCCCTCAGTTTTGTCATTTCTTCCCGGCCAATTCCTTATTTTGCTCCCTCAAATTCCACAAGAAAGAAGTGATTAGGTCAACCCTGTATCCTGTGAATTAGGAAACATTTTTAAGAACATATATGCAATGCTGTAAAATGTTCATACTGACCGCATTTTATTTGAACCTCCTAAAATATCCATTTCTGGCAACTAAAGCATGATTAATATTTTTGTGGTTATGTTTAGGCAACTGAAAGATCTCGGTTAAGGTTATGGAAAGATCATCACGGTGGTCAAGTAATAAACCAAACCACAATATTTAATAACCAAAGTGTTTTTGTAGCTTAAATCCAGTGGTTCCTAAGTTTTTTTTTGCTTGTGACCCCTTAAAATGACCCCTTGCGACCCCTCATAATAGGCAGCATGTTTGGTGCCAGGTGTCAGCAGTTCAACCGAAGAGTGATTTTCCCCTCTCAGGAGAAAAGTAAGACAACTAAGAATAATTTTGTGTGTGAGAATTAAGTTTTTTCTAATTTCCTCCCTGTGTAATCACCTCGCGACCCCCTGGTTGGAAAGTCCTGCGCTTTGTACGCCCACCACCACCCTAAACAACTCCCGACAACATCTATGCAGCAATTACGTTTCCTCCAAACCACATTAATCAAAACCATAGAACAGAATATAAACATCATTTTGAGGATTCAAATGTGAAACACATTGGCCAAGTCGTGCAGTATGCACTGGACATGTATGGACAGAAATGTATTAAAATTGCTGTTTTACTGGAGAGATGAAGCGTGTCAGTTCTGATGGGTTGACACACATCGTGCTAATATGTGTGGGCTTACATAGATAAAAACAGGTCGGATTGTTTTGATGCCCTTTATAAGTTTAAAGGCACGGGGCACCCACCCTGGTAGATAAGGGATGTAGGGCGCCAACCATGAACCGCATGTCATTCCCTCTTTCTGTCCTCTCTCTACTGTCAATTCTAATAAAGTCATAAAAAATGCCCCGAAAATAATAATTAACGAGAAATTCAAAGGCACTAATTCTGGAGGATGAAATTAAATATGTATACTAATCACACAATTTAGTCATTTGAGGGTATCATTCGTACTTTCAAGATGTGAGTTGGTAATTTGAATAATTGTTTTATCAAAAATGTTCCCTTCTGACATTTAGCAAAGGGAAAGTTATGAGAAGAGATTTTCATGTGTCAACAACAAATTATAGCTGCTGTGTGATGAACTGAAATGAATCCTCATTTCCAGACTGATTACCATGAGTCACAGAAACTCTACCAAGGATTCGGAGAGCTTTTAATGAGCATTAGGACCATTAAAGCAGCTGAGCACATACTGGATGATATTATATCAACCTTAAAATCATGAATCAATGCTTTTACAAGGTATACATGTGATGGTAACAGCCCAGCAGCAGTAGATGTATAACTGTGGCAGTTGCCCTGGAGGGCTACTGATAATACTCAATCTAGCAGACCTCATTAAGGGACCCTTGTTTTTTACCTTCTCCATCTCACCCGAGATCTCCGTGGCCCGTCACTGCTTTCATCAGAGGTGATGAAAAAGCACCCGTCTAATCATTTCTTTTTCCATGCGCCGCGGCCGCAGAGTGTGTGCGTGCGTGCACATGGGCAGAGATTATTAACGGTATAATGGCTAACGAAGCCTGACAGGTGCTCCTCTCGCTGAGATTAAGGACCGGTGGGTTAATGACGGTGTGGGTGAGATTGTCATAACTCACAATAAGGCCATTAAAGTGATATTACTGAGAAAGACTTCAGCTGATATGGGCTCAACTCTCCAACAAGGTGGCATTGGGCGGAGAGCTCCTGCCATTTTTCAAAGACTTTTTTTTTTCTTGCCTGCAGCTCAGTGTAAATGGACTTAGACTCAAGAAGAATCTCAGAATGAAACAAGTGACGAGACAAAGGAAGACACTGTAAGCTCCTGCTGCTGCATTCAGCCATTAAATACTGATGAATGTATGCAGAAAAACTATCAACACATGCAACAACAACATTTGTAATCAAATATTTAGTTTGAGCTTATTTAGACAATCTACTGCTGATTGTCTTTGACTAAAATCCACCACTGAATTAGCAGCACCGTGACATGGTGATGACAAATAAACGTAAAGGACAACGCAGCATTTTATTTTAGTTTTTACTTCTTTTCTTTCCTTTGCTCCTGGACAAAGAAGAGCACATTCCTTCACTCAGAGAAACACTGATCACTAGTTGAAGCTGCAAGACAACAATGAAGAGAGGAGGCTCCGACAGCCGTCTCTGCAGTTCACTACTCCCCTCTGGTGGTCAGCAGGGGCCACTGCAGTGTTCAGGAGCCACAGGGAACAAAGGAAGGAGATGAACAATAGAGTCAACAGCATAAAGCAGCAACAGAGCCACAGAGCAGAGGCAACTGTCCAAAGTGGGTGCTGTTTTGGTATTTTTTTCCCCCACTGTGTGCTGTTTTTATGAGCATAAATTAGACTTACAGTAATACAGGCTGAATGTTTTACCCTTCTAAACTTATTTTAGTTATTTAGTTATTTTTGTTGTATTATCCCCATGGAGTGCCTTTCAGACTTAAAAATCCTCAACCGTCTCCATGTACAATTCTTATTCCTTTGATAACTTATCAAAATAAAAAATGAACACTCAGGTTACATAACAATTTTGGTCAAACCTCAAGCTCACACATTTAATATCAGGTCTGCTATACTTTATGTCTCAATAATCTGCTAAAAACTTCTTACAAACCAACTAAAGAGATTACCTTTGAAAATAGGCCTCAAAATAAATATGTCTATAATACTAATAATGGTCATATGTTTGGTTTTGATGTATAAATATTCAGAAATGTCAGGTTATGACAGCCTATATACACCTGTATGAATATGATTGGACGTTACCAGTCAGCTGGTAGCTAAACTGCTGAAGAATGAGTCAATGATTGTGTAGCATGAAACAGCTGAAGCTGATCAGCATGCATGACCTCAGTGCTTTGCCTGACCTAACACTGTGTGCCATTACGCTACGCTCCATCACTAACAGTAAAAGTGTGTTGTGTGTTTTATGTGTTTAACTAACCATGCACAATCGATTATCTTGTTTTTTTAAATGAGAAAAAAGTGATATTTGTATACTTGCATACTAATGCGGCCTACATAACTGCCCGTAAAACTAGATTATATAATTTATTTATATTTACCGACACAATGACACATGGCACGTTGTAGGCTACATAACACTGAGAAATCACCATATTCATGCCTAGTAAAGCTTGTTATACAGTAGCTAGCATGTTCGCACTCTCACAGTTCACAGCACAACACGCTAACATTAGCATCTAATCACTTTAATGAGCTTGTGTTTAGCATCAAACATTTGGTTATTATGTTAACATGCGAGCATGCAATCCATTCTGCACTTTATGAAAACTGAAATATTAGAAGCTATTTTGCTTTGTGTTATTGTAAACAAATTTGGAGCCCATGTTCATGTACCAGCTCTGTTTGAAATTGTTCACTTATTCACAACTCACTACATATGGATATCTAAGTAGACAATAATTTAAAAAAACACATCAACGTCAGACACAACTCAGGTAGTTGCATTTATCTCATCAAAGTTTTGGAAGAGTTAATCTGAAGAAAATTTTCTGCCATCCAATCCTTAGCCGCAGCTAGGCAATTGTGCAGGGAAGATAACTTAGCTAATTTAAATGGTTTGCAGGACAAGTACAGTTGAGTATCATCTGCATAACAATAAAATGAAATATCATGTTGTTTGATAATGTGGCCCAAAGGGAGTAAATAAAGAGAAAAAAAATTGGCCCTAGAATGGAGCCCTGCGGCACCCCATACATAGGTGATGCTTGAGAGGAGGTAAAGCCATCAACAAACACAACAAATTTCCTGTTAGAAAAGTATGAAGAGAACCACCGGAGGGCAGTCCTTGAGATACCAACCCGTGTTCTCAACCTCTCAATAACAATGCTATGATCCACCTTGTCAAAAGCGGCGCTAAGATCAAACAAAACCAGCACCGAGCATTCAGCCTTCATCAAGATATCATTTGTAACTCTTACAAGGGCACTGCTGTGTTGCTGTCGGAAACCTGATTGAAATTTCTCGAAAATATTATTACATATGAAAACTTCCAACAATTGATTTGAGACAATTTTCTCAAGGATTTTTGAAAGAAAGGGAAGCTTAGAAATTGGTTTATGATTGCTATGATCAGAGGGATCAGAACCAGATTTTTTGAGAAGTGGTTGGACACTAGGAGTCTTGAAATAGTCGGGAACACATCCCGAAGATAAGAAATTGTTTATGATTGAAAGCAGGCAAGGGGCTACACTATCTAGAACCTATAATAAGAATTTGGTAGGTATTATGCCCAGTGCATTAGATGATGGTGTCATGTGTGAGATGGTTTCACTTAATTCTTGGGTAGTAATTTCCCTAAAAACACGCAAAGTATCCAGCTGAGGACAAGATAAGTCAGGTAAAGAAGTGGGGGAGTGAATCTTAAATCGAATGTCCTCAGTCTTGTCTATAAAAAAGGTTAAAAACCTTTCACAGTCTGCATTTGAGGCCATAGGGACACCAGCAGAAACAGGGTAGACTAAACGATCAATGGTCTTAAATAAAAACCTAGGCTTGTGCTGGTTGGAGCTGATAAGCTCTGAAAAAAATTTTGCTCTTGCATCTTTAATTTCACTGTTAAAAGATTGTAATAAAAATTTCATATGCTCATATTGTACTGAGAGCTTTGATTTCTTCCACAGTCTCTCAGCCTTCCTATACTTCCTTTTCATGTCAAGGATACTTTCAGTAATCCAAAGTGATATAAAAGACGATTTGGGTTTAGATATACCTTATAGTGGAGCAACATTATCTAAGGCAGTTGTGCACATGTCACTGAAGCAGTTCACTAACTCAGTAGTGTTTGAATGAAAATCTAAGGATACACCAGACCTCATTACACCAGACACCAGAAAATCTAGTGTCATTAAAGATACGTGAGCAAATTTCCCGCTTATGAGGATTCCTTCATAAGCATAAGGACTCATTATGAGGAGTCCTTTAAAACCAAAGATGATAAATCCAGACCCAAAGTAAAATTTAAGCCCAATGTTTGGCCACATTTATGAGTAGGGCCTGACACATGTTGACTGAAATTAAAAGACTCCGTAATGTTTAAGAATTCAGTGGCAAAGCCATCAGAAGTATCATCAACATGGACGTTTAAGTCACCAGCAATCAAACCTTTGTCATGACAGAGAACAACTGTGGATAAAAACTCTTGACAGTTCAGGCAAAAACAGGGATTTGGATGTAACTCTTAAATGTGAATATAAAAGCAACCATAACAACTTAATAGGGTGATGTGTCAGGTTTCCTCTGCACCCTATTGGCCAAAAACAAATAAATACATTTAAGTGAACACTGAGGCTGTGGATTTAAAGCGATGATTCTTTTTACATTGATTTTCTTAGCGAAATAAAAGCCAGTGTGACAAAACACTACACTGAAGAGTATCGTACGGTTTCATACAATATGACACCAATGTAAGAAATGACGGACAAACTTGACAGACTCAACCTCAGAGGTTACGACTACAGCTTTACCAATATTATGCAACATATTGCTTCACCTCTCACTCTTCATATCACTCTCCCATCTCAAGTTTTGAGGATTATTTTTGTCTTTTCAGAGTTTGACAGGTCTACAGCAGAGACACTGTAGACGTCCGTGTTTTCAAACCTCAAATCCCTGAAAAGATGATCCTGTGCTGTGAATCTGTGTCGCTGTGTACCTGCAGGGGTCAGAGCTGTCACTCGAGCCTCTGTACCTGAACAACATTCACCTGCTGTCACCTGTATCCTCCGGGACCACACCCAGACCTCCGCTCACTCCACCAGTGAGCCTGAGGAGAAGCACTCATCAGATTTCTGATCTCCGCAGGCTTTTACCTGCGTGGACATCATCACTATACTGATATATTTAGATAGAGTCGTCTTTGCAATCACGTCGGCTCACCTGGGAACACCTGAGCCAGAGGAACAGTAAACCCCTGCATCTTTTTAAACTTGTTTTAAGATTGCTGCGTTTAAGTCAGTTTTGCATTCTGAAACCCGGGACGCGAACTGTTAAACTGGTTTAAATCTGCTTTATTTTGGATATAAAGAAATATTATCACACCAAAGGGTAAGATTTGTATTTTCTGTGCCTTAATGTCTCTTCTACATGTAAACACTTTAAAATTTCCTTTCTAATATGGCTTTCCCTCTCCTATAGCTCTCCCATTAACAGATATCTTTACTGTTTCTCACAGCTGCGTGTGTTATCATTAAGACTCATTGTCAGCATGTAATTTTCACAGTAATTTTACCGGGATGTGGACTGGATGTGAAGATTGGCCACGTACACTTTGTGTGTGTGTGTGTGTGTGTGTGTGTGTGAATGAGAGATAGAAGGTCTCGGCTGATGAAAGAAGAAATGCTATAATTTATCTTCTCCTTTTATTACAGATTAAAATGGGCTGCTTCACATTTGTCAAATTGATGATGGTCTTGTTCAACTTGCTTATCTTTGTGAGTATGTTTCAGCTTTGATTGCATGCTCATATATGAGGAGGAAGTTGGGGAGGGGGTGGGGGTGTTCATTGACTGTGTGAAAACTTTACATGAAAAGCCGTGTGTGAAGTCTAAAAACAAACAATAGCTTTCAACATAATGCATGGAAAATCATTTCATGCCACCCTTCAGTGCAAACAGAGATGTTACATAAACATCTCAGATCACTGAGCCAGAAGACCTAAATGATGCTCCTTTCTCCCCACCATTGCAATTTTCATCTCATTAACTTCAAAGGTTTTAATTTTGCCACCTACATCTCTGGCTTAATGCTGATAACTAATGTGGTTTGTGAAATGGAGAGAAACTTTGGCAAGGGTAAGCTGAATTTGTCTGCCGAGTCAAGTCCACCTGGGCTGCCACTGTCACAGATGAAGCTCCCAGCACAAGTCATCATTTTCCTCACATTTCCCATTTCTGCCTGAGTGCCGCTGCTTGATATATCTAGTGCGGCAGCTCTAAAAGTCACAGCGGCACACTGATTATGATGTCCCTTTGAAATGTTAGCCAGCAGAGCAGAATGATAGAAAGATTCTCTTTAGCTCATAAAGACGGTGCTTTAATGCAAACGCTCAAACACTTCAGCCGCTGGAGCTGCACTTCAAGTTCGGTGTTGCAACTTTATCATCTCCTCTTCATCAGAGGAGTCATCTCCAGCAGAGACGGAAGAGGTGGAGAGGAAATAACCCCTGTTGTCTATAGGGGCAGGGGAGAAATCCATTTACGTAAGAATCAATATTCTTCTGAGTCAGTTTATAAATTTGTTGTGCCAACACGTCAGAAAAAACACGTGTCAAGTGTAGCTGCTAACTGTGATGGTATGAAGGAGGAAATATTACTTCAAACAGCGCAGCCTTCAAAAAAGGATTTTGAATTTAACAATTCCCTGATGCATCGTATTTTCTTTCCTTCTCTTAACTTAAACCCATAAAAAACAAGTTCAGATGTTTAACCCTAACCATGTAAAATAGTAAAATAGACTTGAAAAAATCTGAACCCATCCTTTAACCCCAACCAGTCTTCTTTGCAGGAGCAAACACCTGACCTCCAACCACAGTTGGAAACATTGTGACAAAAGTGTCAAAAGTGACAGTGAAACAGATTTTACCATAAAACCAGAGAATGTATTTATGTCAATAGTTCACTGTGTCACGAACCAAGCTCAAGGATGGGAAAAGAGGAGACCACACGTTGTAACTTAAAATACGATTAATTTACTTAAAGATATAATTTAAATAAAAGTCTGTTAAGTCACTATCAATTGCCGAATGATGCAACACAATGGTGATTGAGCCTATGGCCCACTGATGAAAGCCTGCAGCATTTGCAGTTTTCCGACCCAGGTGTCGGTGGCGACTTTCCCGGAAAAATCACAAGCGGCGCACAGTTAAGCTTTTAACGAGGCTTTTAACGCGACAGACTCGCTTTTCAACTCACCTGTGTGTGAAGCGGCGTGCTGTTTTTTCTGGTCTCGGCTAGCGTTGCAAGTAAACGGTTATTATGGCTGAACAAACAAAGGAAAGGTCGGTGACTACAGACGATTAAACTTGAAACTGAAACTGAAACGAGGTCCAAAAACACACCTGCATTTATCGATTATTGCCATAGGTGCAGCGAAATAGAACGAAATGAAAATCTTCAAGATTACAACTTTAACTAAAAGAGAAAATGAATTATTTATATAGCGTTGCAGTCAGACCAGGTGAGCTGAACTCTCCCTAATGATCACTGACTCCAGCTTCAGCTCTCCTGCAGGTAGAGGCCAAAGAGTCCTGTTGAAAGTCCCTTTACACTGTGCGATTTTGGGCTGCCCCAGATAAAAGTTGACAATGGCGAGAGAGACGTGTTGAAATATTTGCTTGTCAATCAAAGCAGTAGTCCTAGATCTCACTGTGAGACACGTCCACTGACCGCCGACCAAAAGGTGCGACTGAACAGCCTTCGTCAAAGTGTTGCTGCTGCTACGACTCTACAGTCTACAAACTAACCAATCGACGCAACCAAATGACAAAATGCAAAATGAGCTGGAGTAATTCTACTGCCTAAAAAACGTATTTACCTCAAACTTACTTTGCAAAATCAGCATTTTATGTTGCCCCTTTGTCCCTGACCACGACTGTGTTCACACTCCTCTGCTTCTTTTGAAGATTTTTGATGCACTTAACTGCCAACACTACGGCCAAAGCTTGTTTATTGTTTTGCTACATTTACGGGACATGAGTTAACAACACGTCTCTGTTTTTTTTTTCCTATTAACATGGTAGTGTTACAGTGCACCAGGCATGCATCCGAGTGCAACTGAGACTTAATTGGTGTGACATGCAACGACAGGCAAACTTTCGGTTAAGATCACTGGTGTTAATTCATTGTCTGATGGAAACACTGAAAAAATAAAGCAGAAAAAGGTGAAGCATGCAGAAGTTGAGGAAGCTGTGATCATTTGAAACATGCATTGTTACTAGTAGTGAGTGAATCAACATCGAAACAGCTGAAATATCTCAAAAGAAATAGTAACAAAACAAACCCATTAGAGACTGGAGAGTAACAGTGGTACACAAGTTTGCAAAAAAAATACTGTGATTTTAGAGCACGTCTCTTTCATGAGGCCTTGGATTGCCATTGCCTTGGAACCGATCTAAACGCATTGGAAATTACAAGTGTCTCCATGTATGCTCTGTGTGTGCAGATCCATGGTCGAGTGTCGGGACTTAATCAGATTGCCTGCTCCCGGTAATATGACCCATGAAGATGGGTTTTATACTCAACTGACGTCTTTCTCATTCCAGCCCTTTCAAAGAGAACCAATTCCATTTCAATTGGGGTGGGACGGGCCCGTTCTCTTTTCTGCTCCCTCTGTGTCTTTCTATCTCTTCTCTCCATTCACCTCCCCCTCTCTGGAGGCCGTGGCCTCCTATTCTGCAGCCTGTTATTCATTCCTCTCCTCTAACCCTAATAGGCTATATTTCCCATCTCTATAGACGGGACGATGTTTCGTCTGTTCTCCCTACTCTTCCAAAAACCTGAATTACTTTCAATCCTTTTGCCATGTGGATGTTCAACTGACAGGGCATCCACCTGCATATGGCACACCATCAAAGGGATTAGCCGTCTTAAAAAAAAAAAAAAACGACATTGTGCCAGCTATAATTATAACTGGTGAGGGATGATGGTGGCACACATGGAGTTAGAAGGGGAATATGCTTGTCGTATTACATTTAGCCAACGGTGCAATGATGGCACTGAACAGGTTCATGAGATGAGAAAAAAACCCAGAGTGAGAGGTGAGGAGAAGCAGGAAGAATGAAAGAGAGTAAAAAATAGATAGGAAGAGTAGAGTCGAGGTAGGGAAAGGTAGAGACAAAGAAAAGAGGGGGGGGAGATGAATCCCACGTGGGAGACGTCAGAGTCTGACAGGAGATGTGGAGTATCAGGGCCTGATGGGGAGCAGAGGGGCCCCCTGACTGCTGCGAGTCTGATCGAGCCTGACAGACAATATCAGGTTTCAAACATGGTTTCTGCAGAGGAGGAGGGAAGAAGAAATCACTCAGAACGAGGAGTGCAGGGTGAAATACACAGAGGGGACAGGGGACGATAAAAGGGTGGAAAAGAAAAGGAGGAGAAGGTCAGAGGTGGAGAGATGAGGAGGGAGAGGCAGGCAGAGAGAGAAGAGAGATAATGACAGTGAGATCAGGTGATTTCCAGACTGTAATGTGAAACATTTGACTTAGTTCTGATTTTGTTTGTTACGTGCAGGTTTTACAGGTTTTGATTAAATAGATTTCTATGAATGCACTTCAGTGTCCCCTGATGAAATGACTGCCTGCTCGCCTGCTTGGTGTTCATGGTCAGAGATCACTAACCAAGTTTAATTAGTGTAAATTCTCAAGTAGTGGCCTTTGTTCACCTGTGCTGTGTGGCCTTTATTGGAAAAGGGGTTTCATTAGAGACAGATCCTTTATTTCTATTTTTCTTATTAACATTAATCCAAATTTATATTATATATTTTATCATATTCAAGTAAGACTCCATGTTTTTTTTAATCTGCTTTTAATTTGCTTTTAATACAAACTAAAAATGCTCCTCCATCTTTACCTGCGCTCTTGATGAATTTAGGATCATGTACAACCCATTTCCGCAGCACTGATTCGATTAATGCCACAACTGTGAATGAAACTCAGCTACATCTGCACAAATATTTCACATTAAAAGCCATCCAGGGGTCAAAGGGCACAGTCCTTTCTTGGAAGGCTTTAAATGTGAAACATCTGCAGGAAGTGTAGAGTTTCATTGACAGTAGCTTAACATCAATTGAAAGAACAATAAAGTAGAAGTGAAGGGAAAAACTGGATAATAACTTTAGGAGAATACCCAGAAGGTGCAACTCACCTCTCCAGACTCGTAGCAGGTGGTAATAGTACACTGACATAAAGGCTTCAGATACATTTGGTAAATGATGCTGTGGTACTATTACACAACTCAACAACCACATCCCCCATCTGAAGTCTGACAGACTGCATACAGTATGTACTCTGCCACATCAGGCACTTGTGGTGAATTTACACTTCAGCTCTGAAATGGGACCCAAAACAAGCTTGCAGCTCACAATGCTCGTTTACTTTTGCATCCTAAAAAAGCCAGGGAAACGCACCCATTTTACAGTTATGATTTGGGCATCATGACTGACCGGCCAAGCTGGACCAAGTCTGTTGTAGTCCGGGTCAGTTTGTGTTGACAGTCAGTTGTGCTCCTTTCTAACTGTCAAAACCAGAAAGTGTATTGTATAGTATAGTGTATACCAGTGGAAATACTGGTTTCATATGGGATGTCTAGTCCTTGCCGAATTTAGTTGCAGAGCTGAAAAAAGAAACATTCCTGTCTTTAGAGGACAGTAAATGTCTTCACCCTTGGCTATCCATGCTATTATCCCATAGCCTACTTCTGTACACCCAAAGACTGGCTTTATCCACTGGCACAAGATGATCACTAAATGGATTTCTGTCCATTTTGCCTGTGTGACATGAGTGGGGAGATAAAGGCAGTCATGGAAAAGGGCAGTCATTTCGTTCAGAAAGGTAAAAACAGGCCAAGTTGTTGCTCGGCCTCGATACATAATGGGAAGCCTGAGGCAGCACCTCTCTGTCTCACAATGGAGTGAACGATACTGAGGTGTCATGGTGTCACTAGGAGGTAATAGTAAGAGAGGGTTAGTGATGTAAGATGGCCTTTCATTTCCAAAACCTATTACCCCCTCAAGAGCTGTTGACCCCACCTGAATGACTGCCAGGCAAACAAATGATTGACGTTTCGCACACCGATGTTAAGTGTGGATTACATCCTCTGGAAAGCTAACTGTCCCACTTTCATAAATGACAGGGATTTGTGTGCCGCCTACATGCACTTGCATATAATATATATTTTCCTGGGTCCCCCTGCAGCTGGGCGGCCTGACCCTGCTGGCCATGGGGATCTGGGTGAGCGTAGACGGGGGCTCCTTCCTCCAGCTGCTGGGGCCGTTCTCCAGCCAAGGCATGCAGTTTGTCAACGTGGGCTTTTTCTGCATCGCCATCGGGGCCGTGCTTGTGCTGCTGGGGCTCCTGGGCTGTTGTGCGGCCCACAAGGAGAGCAAGTGTCTGCTGCTCACGGTAGGTGTAAAAGGCCTGGTTTAGAATGTGCTAACACTATTGCAGAGGCAAGCTGTTGGTGTTGTGGAGGTCTACTTCACCAACATACCCAAGATAGCAGGAAAGAACTACTGTTTACTTCCTGCCTATTGACAAACCTGGTTTGGTCGTGTTGTTTAGTTCTGGAAACTCTGAAACAAAGACAGTTACCCTTGACTGAATTACAAGTGCAGCAGTGAGATGTTAAATCTGAGCAATGAGCAAAGCCCAAGGAGGTGCTGCCACGAAGTTTGGTGTCTTCCAAGGAAAAACACCAGTTCACTCATCCTGTGTACAAATAACACTGAACACAAAGTGAATTTTAAAGAGCAAATTTCCTACGTTATGGCCGGTCTGTTGAAATAGTTTTAACTTTAACTAACTCGACTGAAAAGTGAGTTTGATGTCTTGAACATACAGAGATGTGGAAAAAGGGAAGCGGAGGGAAACAACAGGAATAACTGTATATATAATAATAGATATAAATGTGTGTAACTAAAACTGGTCAGTTTTGGGTCACAGTGACAAATCCACAGATCATTATCACCAACTCTACTGAACTTTTTTGTCTCTTTTAGCTCCTAGTTTTGGTTTTGCGGCACATTTCCTGCCTGGTTCAGTCTCAGCAGCAGCTGGCAGCTGTTTTCATCAAACAAGCCCTGATAAACCCACCGTACACTAACTGCTCGGCACCAAACAGCAGGCAGACACAGTTAGAGACAAGCTGGTGAAGGCAGGCAGAGATTTAGCAGCTAAAGAGCCAGATACTCAGGAGTTGGTGGAGACCAAACCAGAGCTGAAAGGACGGTGACTTCCATTCATCACGTGGACACAAACACGACACCAATGGGATGATAATGTTGCTGTGTCTGCTGGATGTTTAAGTAGGCAATTGTGCTCTATGTACTCTAACGTGGATGGTTTCTCAAGTGTCCCAGCTCAAGACTCAAGATGATAAAACTAAATAGGAAAACCAACCATGTAGTAAAAGCCAACAGTGTATTGTGTCTCATTGCTCTTAAAAAGAATTCACCCACTGACAATGTAAAACACCACAAATGATCATGTATGGGTTCATGAGCTGCTTTTACATCCAGTTGCTTCACACTCAGTATCTCACCCATCGTTGCATTTACACCCGGCTCATCAACAGCTCAGCTAATATCCACATCCGCCCCTCCTGCCTCATTCATATCAGCAACACCACCAACCCCCGAACAGTACACTGTACATTATTATGCTCATTAACGACAGGGCTAACTACCTCTTAGTCCACTGCAGTGAGTCTAATGAGGAGCACAGACGGCACATTTTCCCCCGTAGAGCCCCATCATGTCCACATCTCCCATTGAGTTGAATGATGACGGTGCAGCGGATCCTGCAACTGACAGCGCAGGACGCAGTGCATATCTGGCTCACATGAGAAACAGCTGTAATGGACTGAATAAAAAGAATAGATGAGCTGATAGAGCGGATCATTCAGGCTCTGTGTTTCCTTATTGATTGTTACATAGAACAACAGCTGTTTAACAGGACTCTGGATATTCAATTGTGTTGGTGGTTACAAATTTCAGAATCCTTTATTTTATATTATTATTATTAGTTTTTTTTTGTTTGACCAGATTTTGGTTTTTGAGAGAGGCTCCGTACTCTTTGGTCCAATGCAGTATTTAATGAAAAGCCAATCTTTGGTCAAATCTTCATCAGAGCAAATGTTGACAAAAGGGAATCTCGCATCTTATAATGACATGAAGCAGAGCACACCTGCAAATAAGCAGGAAGCTCCACAGATTATAAAACGTATCATAAAAAAACTGAGGACACATTAATACAGAAAACAATCAGGCCGTGGTAAACATCCATCACAGGTTACAGACCAACTTTCTGCAACTTTGACCTACTGTTGTTACGCTCACAGTTCTCCTGTGTAATGAGGGAATATTACCAACATTTCAGCCACGGTTTGACCTCCAAATAAAGTTGTTTAGATAATCTGGATAAACTGTTGACTTGTTTCCAACCTGTCATAATCACTGTTCAACATTTTGGACTGTAGGTCAGATAAAACAAGACGTCTGAAGAAGTCACCTTGGGATCTGGAACTGGCATCTTTTACTTCTTTGACATGTTTTTAGACAAAACAAATAAATGATTACTCAAGAAAATAATCTGCAGAAGAATCACCTTTGAAAATAATCATTAGTTGCAGCCCTAACGTTATCATAACTGATAGAAACGTTAGCAACATTAAGAAAATAAAACCCAAGCTGTAATAAACCAGAATTTTTGTTGCCGTGTCTGAAGACTTGATTGAGGCTTTTTTCTTCATTAATTAATGTGCTGATTATCGTCTCTACAAAGCGATGAATCATTTTGTCTATACAATGTCAGAAAATAGTAAAAAATGTTTTGGTATACAATGTTTTGATTTCAAACGGCCCAAGATGAGGTATTCAGATCTCTTGGTTTATTCAACCAACAATCCAAAACCCAAAGATGTTCCGTTTACTATCAGATATGACAAAGAGAAGCACCAAATCTTCACATTTAAGAAGCTGCAACCAGCGAGTGTTTGGCATTTTTGCTTGATAAATTACAAAAACATCGAACTGATTATCAAAATATTTGCAGCTTAATTTTCTTTTTATCGGCCAATCAATTAATCAACGAATCACTGCAGCTCTAGACTTGGTTTTGGAAAACTGCTCGATAAAAGAAATTTTAGATTTTTACTATTTCTATATAATTAGAAACCAAAA
>NTHP01000007.1:3470530-3481033 GCA_003416845.1 Oplegnathus fasciatus
AAAAACGTTCTCCTTGTCTCCTCTTCTTCCCTCCCTGCAGTTCTTCTCCATCATCCTCATCATATTCATCGCTGAAGTGGCAGCTGGAGTCGTGGCTCTGGCCTACTCTTCATTTGTAAGTTCCCCCACTTCACCTCTTCTTTTCATTCACTGCCTCATCACACCCCCTCCCTTCTCCCATCCCTTTTTCTCTTCCTCTACTCCTCTTCACTCCCTTTCCTTTGTCTCTTAATTCTTATGGTCCCTCTCAGTCTTTCTCTGTCACCCTCTCACCTCCTCGCCCCACTCTCTGGATTTTATCTCCATGTAAATTCTCCATTATAGCCGCGGCCATCATTGAATTACTGGCTTTATGTCCGCCTCACTACATTCGGCTACTTAATGACTCCGGGATAGCCCGGGGCCGTGTGCGCTGTCTCTAACTTTGAGCAATTTATTATTCTGGAATATCGAAGCTAAAGTATTTTATATGCAAAACAGCCTATTTACATATGTGTCCCCCTCTCGCACACACACGCGCACACACGTGCTCCATTTCCATTTAGTGCCACATATAATAATTACAAGGATTTCAAATGAGCTATGTGAAAGGAGGTTAGTGAAGACTGGGATCCTAATGAAGAACACAGAACGTGGAGTTTTTTTGAGTCCCCAGGAGCGCGAGAGGTAATCTAACAAACATCCATCTGCAGGGAGGAGCTGATGAACGGAGGAGAGTGGAGTCAGCACTGCCTGGGAATTTCATTTGTATGTACTGGTATTGTTGGTAAACCAGTTTGAGCAGCAGCTTCACACTGCGAAAAAGAGTGAGGCTGTCCAAGATCTTTTTTTGGGAGCATCAAGTGTTCAGCCCAGTTTTTCTAGAAACTGTCTCAAGATACAGACGCTGCTTTCTAGAAAATCTATTTCTTAAATATTTTCAAGATTTTTCACGTTCTAAGACAATAAGGCTTTTAGGACTCAACTATAGACAGAAATGTTAAGTGGACTTTTCTTTGCAGTGTACAGGCCTGCCTTTAACTTCTCCCTTTCTGTGGGTGTTTCTTGTTTACTCTCTCGTATCAAATGTATTCCTGTCCAATCCTGAGTGTGCCTGCTCTCACACAAAGAAGCTAAGCGAGTGTGTGTGTTTCTGTGTGTGCGTGCACGTGTCCTTGGAGGCTGAGTTGGGAGTGCTGCCGCTGCTCAGGCGGTTTTGTTGAGATAAATCTGCCCCATCTCTCGCCTGTCATTTACAAAAGCCAGTGGCGAGCGATGTACACGACAGAGGGGAATCGACAACAGCCAGCATGTCGACATACATATATATATATATTTATATATATATATAGAGAGAGAGGTGTGAGCTATTGTCTAAAGCTCAATGAAATGCAAGACATAACTCATAGATTTATCTTTCTTAAGGAGATCATAGATATGGTTTAGAGTCAATTTAACGCTCTGTTTGTTAGCTTTAGCATCATCTGTTCATTACACACACACAAAGGACAAAGGACATCATCAGTTCCATCACGGATATGAGTGTGTGAGAGCAGCTGTCCATCTCCTGCTTTTGATAAGACACAGTAAACACAATAGCATCAGAATAATGAATATGGGCAATATACATCTAATATGCATATATATAGCCGCCCGTGTCAATAAGCAAGAGACAGAGGCGTAGACAATGAAAGGAGACAATAAATAAAGCGTTGATCTATTCTGTTCAACTTATCTGCAGCATAAATCCGCCTTTTGGCCACGGGGCCTCCGCAGCTCATCTAACCAAAGAGCCAATAACCTTCAGGTGGTCGGAATAACTGAGATTTAATAAGCAATTCCAGCAGGCATTATGAGAGGCCGCCAGTGGTCATGGTTGTTCTTTCTCTGCCAAGTGATTCGGAAGTGACCAGGGTGGAGATTTATTACTGGGGCTGATATGGACTTCACAGTGGATGAATGAAATAGATGTGATGAGGCATTTAATGAATCACTCCGACCTCCATGTACAGTAAAGGAATGTACTCTCAAAACGTAATCCAATACAGATTGCTGTTTGCTTAAATGTCTCATCAGTAAGAGGAAAGATTAGCCTGAGTTAGTAATGTAAGGTGATTAACTCCAATTACTTCTGCTTTAAAGGTGCACCAATCAATATCTTTATATTAACAATGTCACGCATGACGAACCCACAGAGAATTATCACCAACTCTGTAGTTCCCCCTCAGCTCTACGGAGCATTCAGCTACTTGTTTTTGGTTTTACAACCCAAAAACTGAGTCTGCTTTGGTTCAGTCCCAGTGTTTCCAGCAGCAGCAGCCAGCTGTTTCAGTGAAGAGCTCTGATAAAGACACCGTGCACTATCCAGCACCAAGCGTAGCAGCCGTGAATAGTGACTAGCTAGTGAACATAGTGCAGCATTTAGTAGCTAAAGAACCTGTTGTTCTCAGGAGTTGGCGGAGACCAAAAACAGAGTTAAAGAAGTTTAGATTTAAATTCATCAGGTGGACACAAACAACACTAAATGCTAATGCTGCTCTGCGTCTGCTAGATGTGTGGAAAGGTCGTTTGCTAACATGTTCGCCATATCAACTTTCAGCTGGCCGTTGAAAAACTGCTCTTAAGATATTTCCAGAAAGACTAAAAACATCAGCTGCTCATAATAGAAGATACCTAACCCAAGTTACAGGTCTAATATGAACAAAGATATCTTCTCGCTCAAATTGTACAACGTGAACCAAATTAAAAACTTCCTACCTTTACTTTATCAGTCATAATTGTCTATATTAATGTTACTTTACATTATCTGCCATTCCCATACACATTTAACATTACATTTTACCAAACCAGCGACTGTCTTTGTTTGGATTTGTCGCAACTTAAAAATTCCAGTTAAAAATCTTTTATGTTCAGGAGAAGGAATATTTTTTTATCGAGATGGTTAGAAGAGTCTTTCTTTCGTACAGAAGGGCAGCAAATGGTCTTTTTTTTATAGATCGTCATGTATTTTTCAACTGGCGCTTAGCTCTGTGAGGGGCACAAACTGGGGCTTTGTCCACAGTAGGTGACGCAGAAGCAGGTATGTCCAAGGTGTATCCAAAATATTTATTTCCGCCACCCTTTATCGCATCTTTTCATTTCCGCTGAGTTTTTTTTTCTCCAAATTGTACATAAGCAAACAAACAGGTGGATGGAAATGCACCAAGCGTTGCTTTTTATTATAACAAAGCAACGCTCAGCTGGATGTAATAAGGTTTTCATTTATCGCTTTCCTCTTAAGAACAATAACCAATTAGCAGCCGGCGAGTCATCGCAGTAAAGGATATTGATAATTATTTCAAAAACAGCGATATACTGCAAAGAGATCAATAACACATGAAGCTGGAGATTTTTATCATGTGTGTAGAAGGTGTTTGCTCTACTGTACTGATAGATGATAGTGTTATCATCTCCCACCTCACTGTGCTGTGTGTTACTATAGGCTTTGTCCTGCCTTTCCACTGTGTGTGTGTGTGTGTGTGTTTGTAGGGGTCCATATCAGTGCGTATGTATGTAAGCGTGTGTGTGTGTGTGTGCGTTTAACGGGACGTGGTGAGGCGCGGGGCCGAGTGACAGTGATGAATTAGCTGGCTGGTAATAACCCGCTCTGATCTCAGCCACTCTCTCTGCTTCTTGGGGGGCACTTTTAATTGTGGCATGTATCCCAGCATCCCCTCGGGCATCTCGTACGCCTGCCCCCTTCACTGTACACACACTCACACACACACACACACACACACACACACAGGAGGAAAAAACTCACTTTCAGACACATAAACCTGATAGACACACGGTTGCACATGGCCTCATGCACATACTAAAGCGTAAAGCACACACTCTCCCTCTTCATCAAACGGGTCTTTGTGAGACTGTACGCGACGGGATTATTAATCAAAATGGAAAAAACAGACTGAGGAGGGGGAGGAGGGGGAGGAGGGGGAGGACGGAAGGCGTGACAGAAAGCTAACCTGTGTGTTTGTGAAGGAATTCTTTCACAACAAAAGACTCTCCCTCCTGCCTGCCCTTTTTTACTTTTTTACACTTTGGATAGACACAAACAGCAGACAAAATGTGTCCTGACCAAAGCCATCAGAAGCATCAATATATATGTAAATGCTCCCCCGTTCACGACCAGAAAAAGAATAGAGAATAATGGCTCGGTCAATTTTTGATTTATTTTCATTTTTTCCAGGTGCCAGGCCGGGGCTGTTTATTTCCCAAGTGCTTTGTGTGAGAGAAGATTTATTTAATTTCTGATGAATAGGTGACTCCCAGAGAATTACCTTTCCAGCCCGTGAAATCAGCTGCAGTATTTTATTTTCAGGGGCTTCCATATTATAGTGTAGTGTGTATATACTTAAGCGTGAGACTGCTGGGCTTTGACAGTAAAAGCTCTGCAGTTCAGTGATGTGCTTTTATACCCGTCCACAGGAGCGTATTTGCATGTTTAGGTCTGTCATCTGCATACTGAACCCAAAAAGAGACAGTGTGAAGTGCTGGGGCTGTTGAAAAGTGTTTTTTTTTTATCTTTGAAGGAGCATTTGAAACAAGTGAAGACATTTTTTGAAAAGTAGGGAGGGACATTTCAGGCAAATGAGGACAGCTTTGGCAAGTAAAGACATTTTTTGAAAGTGGGGATATATTGGACAGCGGGGACAGTTTTGGACAATTGGGACAGTTTTGGAAAGTGAGGATAGATTTGGAAAATTGGGACATTTAAGAAGAGTGAGGAAATATTTTGCAAGTGAGGATATTTTTTAAAAGCGAAGACTTTTTGCCCTGTCCTTACTTCAAACGTGTTTAAGGGAATGAAGAGCTGGTTTTAGGGCTTAAGTTAGAACTGGGCTCAGGTTAAGGTTGAGGCTAGGGAATACATAATGTAAAGGAGAGCTTACAGTACATGTGAGTGTATGTGTGTGTTTTCCTCAGGCCGAGGGGATCCTCAGAGCGTGGGCCACCCCTGCTTTACAGAAAGATTACGGCAGCGATCCTGTGGTCACTAAGATCTGGAACACCACCATGACAGAGGTACAGTACTGCTTGTTTTCAACATGTGCATGTTTAGAACTGGTTGTGCATGTCTCTTAACTGCAAACTGCAAATGTATGTATACTTAATATTCCTGCTGATCATTTTCCAAATCATATATTCAGATTTTAAATTTTGTTTTCAGTTTGTCTCCATGAAAATCAACTTACTGAATCTCGAAACCTACTGTGTCATCTATCGCAGTCAAACTTTGACATTTACATATTTTACATTACTTATATGAAAGTTACATTATTGACATGTTGTGCTTCAGTTTCATTTTTGTGACTCATCTGTGGAGCATGGAAATTTGATAATTTGATAGTTGTCTGCTAACAGATATTGCACTGCTGAGCTTTGTTTTCAACAAAGACAAACTGTATCCAAATTCCACACCATAAAGTATACACTTCAGAATAAAAGAAATATTCACTATGTTGTACTAACAGAAAATAACACAGCATGTGCACCAAGTGTGTCAATGAAACTACAACTGTGGAAAATATTACGAGTTTACACATTTTACAATAATAAAATACTAATAATTTACAAGTAGCAACCAAAAATATTCGTTTTTGTTGAATGCACCTCCATTTCTGTTGCATATTATGTGTCCTGTCATCTTTAAGTAAAATAATTACATTTACTTAGGAATATGCACCATGTGTGCACAAACTAAAATAATTAAGATATTACCGTTAGTGTTTGACACAGCTGATTTTGTCGTTTTGCGGTGCATATAATAAAATAAAATAAAGTTGCAATTAATAAAAAACTGAAGCAAACTCAACACACCTGGGGATTTTGGGGTCCCTGAGTGTCTGGGGCCCTGACGCAGTTGCCCGCTTTACCCAGTTGGCAATCCAGAACTACATTTTAGTCTGTATGCTGGCACGTCTATGTCCTTTTATAGTTAGTTTGAGTATAGTAAACCCTTAAACACTTCTGTGTATTCTCTGTAACAATGTTCTGCTGTGTCCTTCACTGAGCTGAACTAATCAAACAGCACGGACAAACTGTCTGTGGCTCAAGTGCAAAGTTACAATTTCTGAACTGAACACAAACAAAAGCAATAACCGAATCTCAACTCTACTCTGCGTAATATCTGTCTGCACACAATAGCTACAGTCAAGGTAACTCAGAGCTTCCATCTCTTATCTAAACTCACTTGCTGAAAAAGAAACTTTTATTCTCACTGATGTGACAGGCTAACAATGGCTAGGTTTACATTGGCAAAGTATAATACATCTGTCAAGCAATTTCAGACTTTGTGTTACACCTCATTGTATCGAGCCGAGCTCATCGTTTCCATTTTATTTGCTGTTTTTAGGTGAATGGACTTTAGTTTATAGCGCTCACGTGACATTTGTAAAAGCGATGTGGTGTCAAAGAAACAGTGTCACGGTTACTTGATATAACAAACGGACTTTAGTGTTAACAGTTTTCAATGGTTGAACACAACTTGTAAATGCAACACAGTGAATACTGATCAGTTCTGAATGTAAAAGGACAACAACCATGAATTCACGCAGCAGCAAGGCTCTTACTGAACTTTAACTGACAAAAGTTTATTTCGAAGAATGCACAGTGGAGAAGGATCATGCTTGTGGAGAAAAACTACATCATTATCCACCAAACACTCTTCTCACGTGCTAAACTGCGGTGTGGCGACGGTGTGTTTTTCTCCCTCTCCCAGCTGAAGTGCTGCGGTTTCACCAACTACACGGACTTTGTGGGCTCTAAGTTTGAAAAGGAGAACGGAGGCAGTCTGCCGCCCACCTGCTGCTGGACCAACAGTGCCCCCTGCAGCTCAGAGGAGGCAGAACGCAGCGCTGTGCAAGTGAGATGGATACACAACTACAATTTAGTATAAGAAACATATACTGTATAAAATACAGGCAGAAAAAACTATTTAGTGTACCCCCATTGATGTAAATGGGATGGACAAACATCTTTCAATATAATGCAGTACAGTTCAACAGCAGCACAAATTAAAGCCTCCAAAAAAACATTAATTTGAACCAACACCTCCCTAAACCAGTTTCAACACAAACTGAACATTGTAACCTTTATGAATGTAGGATTTCTTGCAGGGCTGTTGTATCAAACAGCATTACCCAGGTGTACCTAAAAAACTGGCACCTGACTGCACTGTAGAGTGTCAAGAGTGTGACTCATGTTTTAAGTATTTTATAAAGTAGTTGGAGCATTGGACGAGTATTAGACATTTTAAAAAGTTGACCTGATGATGGCGCTAGATGAAAAGTCAGAGGATCACCAAATTTATAACAATTCATCCTCACAGGAACATGAATGTCTGAACCAGATTTCATGGCAATCCATCCAACAGCTGTTGAGTTATTTCAGTCTGGATGAACGTGGTGGACGGACAGACCAACACTGCCATCCCTTCAGCGCCGTCGTCAGCGTGGCTAAAAATACCAGTTAGTTTTTGGACTGCAGATAAAATAAAAAAACTCCAGGACATGGGTCTTGAGGCTGAAAACTGCCGATTTTTTAAAAACATATGGTGCTGTATATGGCCAAATGATTCATCCAAAAACATTCAGTGCATTAACTGATAGTGAGAATTAGCTATATTAGCTACTATACATTAGTTACAGCCAGCCCTAATTTCCTTACGCTGAAAACGTGTACTACATCGCAAAATAGTGAATGCCTTATTTTTGGCCAGTGGCGTCTTCAGTTGTTGTCTGGTGTGTGTGTGTATCATTTGTCAAGAATTGATGATTATATTTAGACAAACACTTTTATCCTCAGGGCTGTTTTAAACATATCCTGGAGACCCTCAAAGAGCACGCCAACATCGTGGGAGGCATCGCAGCAGGAATAGGAGTCTTAGAGGTAAAATAACATGAAAAGGAAAGGCTACATTTTTTAAAGTGTGCTCACTTGGGCTGAAAGGCAATGCTTGGGTACATATTAAAGAGCTTCTGAACATTGAACCTTTGGTTTCAATAGCAGTATGAGTATTTGCCAGCGCTCTGCTTATCGATTAAGGGTCAGAGCTCCAAATCTGTAACTGAGTTACATTTTTACATCTTTACGAGAAAGGATCCACGTGAGAACTTTTTGATTACCTTTGCATTCTCTTATTTCTGCAGATTGCTGCAATGATAGTGACCATGTACCTGTACTGCCACCTGGACAACAGAGTCAGCTGAGACTCATTCAGGGAAAACGTGACAGGAATGGCACAGACGGATCACGTGATTTAGTTTTTATCACTTAGGATAGTCTCTTTCCTTTCTGGTTCCCCCTTTT
Source organism: Oplegnathus fasciatus (assembly GCA_003416845.1). Lineage (NCBI taxonomy): Eukaryota > Metazoa > Chordata > Actinopteri > Centrarchiformes > Oplegnathidae > Oplegnathus > Oplegnathus fasciatus. Next base: position 3,478,862 of record NTHP01000007.1, read on the forward strand.
ATCAGGGAGATGTCTAGCTTTCCAAGTCATGTTTATGATTAAATGAATCCATCGATTTTATTTTATACAGAGTGAAAAGTTTTATAAGCTCCTGCAGAGTGTAAATATTTCATATTTGCCAATAAAATATATCAAACAGCATTCACTGAGTGCTGACTGCATTTACCTGATTGTTCCCCGTAAATTTCTTTCATGGATCTTGAGACTATTCAATCTTTTCATCAATAGTAAATGATGCCACAGTGAATCAATATTTTGTTCTGTCAACAACAGATCAAATTACTATGTGTATTGTATGTAAGGTATTGCTGAACCCACAGAAAATGATCACCCACTCTGCAGCTCTATGGAGCTTTTTGGCCTCTTTTAGCTTCTAGTTTTGGTTTGTATTTTGCATCTCTTTAAGTCTGGCTGTCTTGCTCCAATATAGGAGGGGTGGGTGGCCTTTTACATATCTGTGCCCACAGGCCCATTGTCTCATAATACATTGATTGAGTGATAGAGATGTCCAAGACCACCATTTAGCTTTGTTTTCAATACTAACAAGACTGTACTGCTTTACTTAAAAGCATGTATTTAAAGCCGGTTTCTATGATATGACAGGCCATGCATGTGAAAGGAAGCAGCAGAGCTCACATCTTTTGTCCCGTATACTATTCATTACTGTTCCATCTCCTGCCCTTGAAGATTGCATGCATTGTGACACAAGGCTGAGTAAATATTGACCAATAAAAGGCCTGTCAATAGACAGGAGGCGAAGCATTGTTCAGCAGTGCAGCAGGTTATCTATCGCTCCTGAATTAGTGCTTCATTCAGAATAATCCTCAATCAGCAGGCTTTGTTCAAATGTTTCTGTATGACAGAAGAGAGAGAGATCAACAGGGAGAGAAAGAAAGAAAAAAAAACACAAAGAGGATGATACCAAAAGTATCAAAAATATCTGAGTCCTCCTAGGACATGCTATTGCTATCTATTAAACAGAGTTAAGGTATATTTTTTTATTTTAAAAATTAAAAAACTTCAGTAAATGTCATTTTTAAAACTGCAATAATCAATATTTTTATATTAACAATGGATGAAATGTCAATGCATAACATGAAAGGTGTCACTGTTAGTGACGAACCCACAGAGGATATTTCCATCCAGTTTCTTGTTTCTATTCTTATTTTTTTTCTCATCTTGTTTTACACTTTATTCACTATTTTCTTTGCATTTAATTCCAGTTGCTCATTTCATTACATTTTCAGTTCAGCTCATCAGTGCATAATCCTGCCTTTCTCCATCTGAGACTTTTTTGAAGTACAAAATGACACCAAAAGAAGTAATATATAAGAAGTCAGACAAGAGTCGGAGGAACAAAACGTGCACAGACACAGCAAAGCTAATCTGTTGATGATATTGACACAACATGGCTCATTTATTAATATAGGTACAGTGCGGCTAAGGGAGGCTATGAGTGGAAGGTCAATGATAGTTTACGTTGGTGAGTATGTACTGTGGGTGTCATTGTGTATGTATGCGGAGGTCTATGCGTCATATGTTGGGGATGTGTGTGTAAATGTGCATGTGTGAGGGTATGAAGGCAAAGATAAATAAATTACAGAAAAGAAAGAAGTAAAAGATAATGTATTCCAAGAGAACAAATAAGATCATTAATCTTAAAAAAAGAAATAAAAATCACAGTAATAATGGAAGATGAATACGTGCACACAACTATCTCACTGTTCCATCTAATTTAATTTGATCTTTTTCTATTATTGTTCTCTTTTTATCTGTGTTTAATTATACAATAATACACAATAACCTTTGTTGTATTATAAACTCTGCTTTGGTCACACAATACCGCTTGTCAAGGCTTGTTAAAATGCAGAGACAGGGAGAGAAAGGGAGCAAGAAGACAAACCATGTTCATTCTTCCATCCAATTATAAACCTGCGAGGTATTTAGAGTTAAATCTGTCATCATCTCAGTGCTGCCGAGCTCCATGTTTAACAATAACCCCCGGCTCTCTCTCTCACACACACACGCACAAAATCAATATTCCATCTACATCTCAGCCATCAGCCTCTGAGCTCGGCTCATCAGAATGCTCAATAGGTCAAAAATGACATTTAAAAGGCGGCAAACACACACACACACACACACACACACACACACACACACACACACACA
>NTHP01000007.1:3487153-3502403 GCA_003416845.1 Oplegnathus fasciatus
AAAAAAAAAAAAAGGGGAAAAAAAATTAGACTCCATTTCCCAGGTATCCTCTCGCTCACAAGTTCAACATCTAGGAAAAGTCAGTTTTGTAGTCGTGGGTCCCAGGCTGGATTATTAGTGGTTGTTGGTGGAGAGAGGAGAAGAGTTAAGGCCTGGGCTGGTTGAAGAGTGTGTGTGTGTGTGTGTGTGTGTGTGTGTGTAACATCAGGTCTACATCTGCTCCACTGGTGCTCCCTCTTCTTTGGGTGGAGGCTCTAAGTGAATGGGAGTGACACCGGCTGGTTTCTTCACACTGGTCATGAGACAAAGAGATGGACAGACAGGAGGACAGAGAGTGGACAGGCAGTGGTAAAAGATGAGAAAGGGAAAGAAAGTGACATTTTTGTTGTGTTTGCTGCTGCGGTTAAGTATTATCTTTTCCATTCTCCTCAAAATGTTTGTAAATAAAAGACGAGACATTTTATTTTTTACCTTTGGCAGAAATAACAAAAAGAAATGTCAAGAATTGCTGCTCCTAAATAAGGAAGTCAGAAATAGGAAGCTCAGGCAAAAGATACAGTAAATAACTTTTACAGAGTTTCAGGCTGCAGCTGTTTCACTAGACAGACTAAAATTTATAACTTGGCAATAACTACGAGTTAACCAGGAGTCTGTCTTCCATGAAATGAGGATGTGCTATGCTAAAAAGAGCAACAATAGGACTTCAGGTGCTTTCGTGTTTTTGTATAGTAGCTTATACATTTGTAACAGTCATGTAAGTAAATAAGCCAAGCAGAAAATGGGAGCCAGGAGGACTGCACGTTGGGTCATGTTTGACGTCCGGTCGTTGCTAATGTGTCTGTCGTCCTCCACACGTGGCATAATAAATTCATGTATGACTTTAAGCTTGTAATCACTTGGTCACAACGGTTTCCCTATTCCTTAAGCGCGGATGAGCTTTCCCAAAAAATGCAGATCCACAGAGTTAAAGGATGTCTCCGTTTCAGATTTGTTTTTCAGTCTTCCGTTTCACAAGTCTAAGTGAACAGACACACTTCAAATGTCATCAGTACAGCTGTCAGTTACGCCTGTGCCTAGAAGAAACTTTTTTTGGAGATTTTTTGGGAAAATTTAGCTTCTGAGCGAGATACGGCAAAATTATTTTAAAAAATGTAACTAATTCAAACCAAACTTTACGTATAATTAAATGTTCATATAAAAAGGGAAGTGCTTCACTCACACTGGACAGGTGTACACAGTAGAACTGCAGCTGAACACATTCAGCGTAGATACTGACAGAGGACTGCAGCTGCGACTGCTGACATGCTGCTTTCGCTACACAGACGGTGTAGACAAGGTGTTAGCCTGGCCCCTCACCTGGGACCAAATTGCTGTGAGACACCAGAAGCTGTGCTGTCTGAAGCCACAAAACTCGATACTGCAGATCAATCTGTGAAGCTAATGATAGCCACACTGCTACAGGCCAAGCCTCGTGATATACATAAATTCAGTGCTGCACAGATAATTAGCCACCAACAAGAAAGGTGGATCAATGCAGCACGACTTCACACGTTATCATATTACCGAGCCCTGTAGTCTTTTAAGATAGAAACATAAGGAGGCCACAAAGCTATTGCACCCGTGTGTATAGAAGTGGAGGTGTTAAGGCCATGATATAACTCAAAATGGACATCGACTGCGGACACGCACATCTTTCTGTTTATACTCTATTGGATGTCCGCGTAGCTGGACGTGTTGGACAGGCAGCACGGGAACACGGGCAGATGACGCAATTTACATCACTCGGACCCCACAAGTAAAATTTGAGCTTTACTTACGAGTATGGGGAGATTGGCACGGCCACCACCAGGACATGATTCCTTTTTCTGAAGAGCCGCCACAGGCCTCTGTGGTATCCTCGAACATCCAGGTCCCAGACATGGAGGCACTGAGCAGGAGACAGAGAGGAGAAGAATGTTTCGAATGATCCCGTTCCTTATGGCAGGCTAGGTTTCATTTCATTAGCCAAAAAATATAAAAGATACTCGTCAATGTTTTGTTTTTTTCCTGTGACAAAGACGATACGTTGAAGAGACAATATCAACAACAAAAAAGACACAATGGAAGTGAAAACACTCCTTACTATTGGCAATACAGCCATGATAAATATGTAGTGTTGAATGGACAAAACAGCTCTAACATAAAACTGCAGTACCTCACCAGCACACGTAACTATGTACTATTGTTTTTTAAAGGAATTAACTGAATCCACTGGCTGCCTGGAAAGAGGAACATCAATCGAAAAACTGATGGTATGATTTGGAAAACTGTCTGCAATCCTTTCCAGAAAACTTGGTTAGCAGTTAATGGGCCAATATATGAACAACCACTGACGTGGACCTCTAGTCCACCAATCAGTGTTCCTGCTCTGACTGAGTACCTTGGCGAGCTCTGTCCACGTGGATGTGTCCGTCTCTGTCTCCATCTTAATAAACATGACGTAGGTCTTCCCCTCAGAGTCAGGCAGGAACGAGTCCTCACATGGGTTCTTGGTGTGGTCCAGCACCTCTGCTTCCCTGGGTTCACACACACAATAAATTGTGTAACTTCTATCTAAACTTTCTAATGTAATCTAACTCATCTACAGGCTCAGGGTCTCTGCTGTATCTCACTCACTTCAGCAGGTTTTGGATCTCCACTTCATATGGATCTTTCTTTAAGCTGTGAGGAACAAGCACAAGAACACCAAGACTGTCACTGTGTGGACAAATTATTTTCCACATACAGTTCAAGAACTCGCGGCATGAAAAGCAGCACATCAGTGAACAGAAATCACGTAACCTGGGTGTACACACCTGTCAACATTCTTCAGCTGCACGTTGGGAACAGTGTTGAACTTGTGTTTCTTGAAATATACCTCCTATGAGAGAAAAGACAGAAAATATTATCAGAAATGACTCACCCTTTCATGGCAACTGTTTTACTACAAGGAAAGGCTTCAGTTGGACTTGGTGTTAATGTCATTTCAATTCAAACAGCTATATATCATCAGATAGTGTTTCACCTTGAAAATTAAATTAAAAAAACACGTCACAGCGCAATATTTTGTCTGCTACAAGGCTGATAAACACCATCTCCTTTGTTACTTTAAATAAAATTATGATTATGGTGGTGAACCGTTATCTAGCTGTTTACTGTAATACAGCTTTATGGTATTAATGCATATCCTGTTTAATTATTAAAAGGTATAACAAGTAGGATTTTCCTAAAAAATAAAGTATAGACTCACACAAAAATAATCCCTCTCAATCATCACTTATGACCCACTAGAAGTGTGTGGTGGTGTCTGTATCTGCAGAGACCCTGCCCTCTGCCTGGATTTTCTTATTTTGCTGTGTTCGGGGCGTTTCTGGGCATCATCCTTTGGGCAGTGGTGTGTAGCCCCCAGCCAATAACAGCGCACAGGGTGTGAGGGGCGGGGCTCTATAAAAACGTAGCAACCAGTTGCCAGATCGTGGGACCACCAAAAGCGTGTGCGCTTTGAGCCGGGGAGGAGGGGCCAATTTTAAATGTTGCGTTTACAAACAGCCTTATTAAGACCTAAAAATTGTTTTTATTTCAGATCTTACATGGAAATAGCCGTTCATGTTGAGGCCGATGATGCCGAAGTGGTAAGAGCGGGACACGTCGGGGATGATGCACTCTCGGCCTTTCCTCTGCTCCGGCATTCGCATCCACATGTCCCAGTCCCACAGCTACGAGACACAAACCAAACACACACAGTTCATCCACAGTTAACAACATTTTCAATACAATCTCACACACACTTAAAGGACCATGCAGGTGGGTTTTCACGTTTTAACTCCTTAACTATGACTTGTGTATACTTTACATACAAATCGTTGACATTTTCCAAATTATACCATCATTCTTTAGACTGATTTCCTTCCTTACAGGCAGCCGTTAATTTCACTTCATTCTATGAAAATCAACTTGCAGATATTTAAAACATGCTGCAGATAGACAGCATCCCAAACCAAAACTCACATAACAGCTTTCACAACATCTGTGTTTGATTCCACTTTTAGTAGCTAGTCTCTAACAGTGTCTGCAAAAGTCAATACATGAATAAATAAATAATGAAGGTGACCAAAAGACTGTGATGGACTACTACCTAGTAATTTTCAAAGAAATGAACAGAAACCAATGGCACACTGGAAGATTGGAAATCAATCTGGTGTGATTTGGAAAACGGTCAGCAGGGATATAAAATATGCACGACTTGCACCGGTTAAGGTTCTTTAAATACAGAAAAGATAAATCCTGCACCTTCTCAGGTGTCGGCCACTTTGGCTCCAGTTCGTCCTTGTAGAGGCTCTTCTTCAGCACCCAGCCCAGGCCAGGCATACTCTCCACTCTGTACAGCAGGGCCGGGTCCTCCGCTGTGTGCTCATAACCCTGTACCACAACAACAGCTGTCAACGACACATGCAATTTTTCTGTGGGCATCAAGTCTTTCTGCAGGTCATTCAGTGGGTAGGAAGTGAAAGAGGCCACATGGAGGGAAATGAAACGAGGAGAGAAGGCCGGTGGTGAGAACACAGAACAAGATAAACAGATCCTGTGGTGTCCTCCACTGTGGACGATGTCAAGTTAAACCCTCAGGTTAAAAGAAAACTGTACACCTCATCATATGTTCTATTGTTGGGGTCACTCCAAACAATCCTGAAACCTCCAGAGATGTTCGGACATTCAGACGTCAGTTACGCAACCATTAATAGCTAAAAGACACACACACCTGCATCTCAAGTGCAACAGTAAAATTCCATAACCAGAGCTAAAGTAGAACAGAAGGTGTGGGATGAATAGAAGAGGAGGGGGAACAACATGTAAAATCAGTGGACAGAGACATATTAAATGCTCATAAAAAATGAGTTCTTACAGACTTTTAAATAGATAAGTCACAGAAAAAAGATGGATAAAAGGACAGAAAGAGAGTGGAGGCTTTAGGACGAAGGCCAGGTATAGTATGAGCAGGTGAAGCAGTCAGCACTCACCTGGTCGTTCCAGGCGGAGATACAGTACAGACTGTCATCCTCGTCCAACAGGTGGATGGTCTGACTCAGGAAGCTGCAGGAAAAACAGAAAAACAGCAGCAACATTAGTGCAGACAAAAGCAGCTTCATCAGCAGTAATAACAACAATGTCGTTATAAAAACTGCCTTGTTGCACTCGGCAACAGTAAACTGACAGCGACAGTAAACTCCGAAGAAATTAGGAAGGTCTATTTAACACTTTATAAAGACCTTTTTAAGACAAAAAAAAGAAATGAACCCATTTTTAGAACAATTAAGCGGGACGCTGACAGCTGGCAAAGTGACATTTGTTGAAAGGGGCAAACTTCACTTATTTTTGGCCGTGTAGTTTAGCTGTATATGTAAGATGCTGACACCTGAATGCTACAGACATGAGTGATGGTTGAACAAAACCAAGGTGTTCGGTATTCCAGTTCATCCCAAAGGTGCTGGATGGGGTTTAGGTCAGGGCTCTGTGCAGGCCAGTCAAGTTCTTCCACACCAAACTGGGAAAACCATTTCTTTATGGAGCTGCTTTGTGCACGGGGGCATTGTCATGTTGAAACAGGAGAGGGACGAACACAAACTGTTGACACAAAGCTGAAAGCTCACTATTGTCTAACATATCACTGTACGGTGTAGCATTAAGGTTTCCTTTCACTGGGACTAGGTTTCCTCTGTGCAGGTTAATTAGTCAAGTTTAGCTGGACCCTGCAGGTACAGTAAGAGCAGCAGGTTGGTGGAAAGTCAGTAAATTTGTTTTTATAATAGAGGGAAGCATTAGGTGGGCTGAAGAAATCCACTAATCCTGACATAAGAAAATTGAAGAAATCATAAATCAATCATGAATTCAAAAGTAAGACAACTTCATATTTCTATTGTCTGATGTTTATAAAATTGAATTCAGAGCTTTGTAAGGACTCCCAGACACCCTGAAGAGCTGAGTTCATATCAGTAAACAAAAAAATAACAGGCTTGTTTTTGTCAACAGGAGGGCAGGCTTTGGTTTTCACCGCTCTCGTTTCATAGAGCAAACTGGCATTAAAACTGAGCGAGATGATGGCTTCGAGGGCTCCTGAACTATTTGAAGTCAATGCTTCAAACAGGCCGGTCAGCCCAGGAGGGGAGCTGGAGCTTTTACAGCAGCAAACACACAGTTCAAAGCTGAGTCTGTCCAACAAAGGAAGCCTGGAGTTTCTGAGAGAGCTGATAGCAGCTTTATCAATGTGGATCTACTGCCACCTAGTGGTGACTGCTGCTACTGTGAAGTCCAGAACCTGTTCTTTAACATGGTAGCAATGTGCTCCACATAGACACAACTTAAACACAACACAAACTTCTCTTTAGGATCATGAAAAATTGTTTAGTACAGCTTATGTCCACATAAATGATAATAAAAACGCCTCATCTAATGTCTAGTGTCTTCTGTACATTCAGTAAACTTTGGTAATCTTATTATACTGCGGATCTTGGGCAGATCACATCTGTCAGCATCTTTATGTACATCCAGCAGTACACAGGATATATGGAAATATAAAAATATTTCATTTTCCCATTTAATTTGGCGACAAGTAACAAACTGACGAGATGTATCAACATCTACGCCTCAGGTCTTTCTTTCACTATAGAAGAAAGGCCTCTACCCACCTACAGCTTATGTCCCACACCTACACCCCCTGGCTGCAGAAAAGTATAATCAAAATAACAGATGACTGCATTACAGATCTTCTGACATATATTAATATATGTTCTTGTCACTTATTTTGGATTTTATTCTTGTCAAGCATCAATAGATGAATAGTTTTTTTTCTATAAAATCAGTCAGAATATAGAAAAAGTCCATTATTATTTCCCAGAGCCCAATGTTACATATCTAAATAGCTCTTTGTGTCCAGCCAACAGTCAAAAGCCTAAAGACATTCAATTTATTATCATGCATGACAAAGAAAAGCAGTAAATTCTCAAATTTAAGACACTGGAACCCGCAAATGATTGGCATTGTTGCCAAATAAATGACTGAAACAATGAACAGATCATTAAAATAGTTGTTCTAGTCGCTCTACTCACATATATAATAATTACTGTTATCTGTCTTTCTTTAGTAGTGGTTGTGCATACTGGAGGACGTACCTGAAGAAGTCGATGGAGATATCCAGGTCTTCTTCTAGGACGATGGCAAAGTTGGCATCCTGATGAAAATAAAATATAACACATATGTCAGTGTTGTCATGACATCTACTGTATTCAATACAACTCACAAGAAACATAACTCACAGTTATAATCAATTAATAAACTGACCAATAATACAATAAATAAAGCAATAAAGCTGTTGTTTTTAATTAAGGAGGCACCCTTCTTTTACAGCCTCCTTTAAAGTGTTTGACACTGAAAAGACTTTGGGTGGAGCATCACTTAAACCGCACACATCTCACTGCTCTCATTCTTCGACTACATGAGAGTGTAACTTTTGTTGTTTGTCTTGACAAAAGGAAACCAAAGTACTCACTGGGTGAAGGTTGAAGGTTGCAGTCAGACTCGCCTTGTAGTGCTGCGACAGAGAGCAGAGACGGACTGTTTTACAATAGAAACAAAAACGTATGAAAGCAAAACTGCTGGAGGTCTCAGTTACTTTAATGACTTGAAATAGGGCTGAACCTCAAAACATTTTCATCTATATGACAGTTCAGAGGGATGCACACAGTGGAAACATAAAATCTGGGTGACAATGGCTTGAAATTAGTTAAAAATCTGGGTATTCTCCAGTGAAAATCTGTGATCTCACTGATATGAATTATTCTGCGTTAACCCTTAAGTGAGGAACCAACTGTTGTTTACCTGGGACACTCTGGCATTCTTGATGCTGATGGGTGTATGCTGAACGCCCTTCAGCCCGAACAGCTCTACGACATCCATAGGCTCCTGGGTCGAAAACAAACATGAAATGTATGAGTGGTTGATCAAGCTACCAGCGGGAATGTGATGTAGCAGTAAGGCAAACACCAAAATAATACTTTTTATTTAACAATACTTTTATTTCTAAAAGTAAGGTATCGTATAAAGTATAATTCTCGTATAAGTACTGAAACACGGGTATTGTATCAATACTATTATTGAAATTTCTTCAAACAATACACGGCCCTAAACATGACCTGTGAAATAACACCTCTCTTTGTTCCCTAAAGGTGTAGTAAATTCATACAGGTGAACTAATTTATTCTGACATTCGCGGGTGCAGTCATTAATTTAGAGGAGCAGGCGTGCCTATGTTTCAAACAGCTGCACGAAACCTTGCCTATCATCACATTTTTGAAAATAGCCTCAGACCAAAGTACACAAAAGTATATGGACAGACGCACCCACATGCTTTTGGCCGTATCGATTAAATCAATCATTTCAAAAGTATTGATGTTTAATATTGTCTACAGTATAAAATCAGGGGTGGGTAACAAAATGATTATCACAATACTAATCATACTCATCAATAAACATCCATATGTCACAATATTTTAAGTACTTAAAATAACATAATGAAAAGTTGACACAACTCGCTTATTAGTGTTTAATTAGAACTGAATCTTACCTGACCAAACTAAAAGCATTGAGGATTTACACCCATAATGCCACAGTGTTAGTATAATGCTGCACTGACAAACACCAGATGGATATGATGTGAGTAGTAGTACCTCATAATATCCATCGATGAAGACTGTGATCATCTGTGGGTTGACGCCGTGAGCTGAAAGAAGTGACCTCAGCATCCTGAAAACAGACGACAAATGGCTGCAATTTTACTTTAGGTACAAGAGATGAACGAGGTAAATTACTTTTTGGTTCTGTGTGTCTGTATGATTATGTGATTTGTTGCAATTTAACAAAAGTGGACAGCGAGATTGTAATTTCCCTTCGTCTTAATACCAAATGTATTTCTAAGGGAGGGGCCGCCATCTTTCTTCATCCTGCTTTCACAATAACAGTTTACTGCAGCAGCCACTCTGTTTATAGACTGAGGTTATTTTCTGTACAATCAATTTAAAATGTCAAGTACAGCAGCACGTAAATTACTTCTCGGAATATTTACTGTCTGTACGCCTCATTTATCTTCATTTCTTTAAGGGTAAAACTCAGAGATGCAGAAAGGCAGTTTATCTATGAAATACCAACAAATAAGTACAAATACTTTTATAGATGACAAGTAAAAATCAAAGGCGTAACCTCCACTTGATCAGTTATATCATTAGTTTTCAGAGCTTACCGGTAGAGATAGTTGGGTCTGTTCCCTGCTATGACGGCCACTGGGACATTGAAGACGTTACTGTTGGGCAGCTGGAGAAAGAAAATACAGTGAGTGAAACAATCTCACTGTCAGTTTCACATTGTGATGTCCTCAAGTTGAGCTTTATTTTGACGATGAAGTGTATCTACACATAACCAGGTCGTGTGTACAGGGCCTAGTGTTACACTGTGCATCGTTTCCACTGAATGGTACGACTCGACTGGCTTTTAGAAGCAGGAACTTTTCTCGACTTCGTTTTCCACTGCAGATCGTACCCCCCTCAATGTAAGCAGGGTCCTTAGCTGACCGTCATAGTGACGCTTCGTGAAACAAACTACTGCAACACAACAACGTAACGTACCAAACGTAAACAACAGCACATAGCACAACAATAGCACTAACTAATATTATCTGCTTTTGTATTGACTTATTAGCTAGTTCGATCATCAGGACTCCATAAAGCAGTTGTCGTCGACATGTTGATTCCAAACAAGCTTAATATTATTCCAGTGACGAGACGATTCTGCAGTGTTTCAGTATCGTCTCAGCTCGCTTGGAACCATGACCGAGGTAAAAAAAAAAAATTACCAAGTACTTTTGCCAATGGAAAACCAAAAAAGAACAGTTCCAAGCTAGTCGAGTCGAGCCATTCCTTCCAGTGGAAATGAGAAATTGGGCTCTAAAATCAAAAATACTTTATGCTCTTCTGTGCAGCTCAATAAAACAGTCTGACAAAACAATCTAACAGTGAAGTAAAGAGTCCTGCTGTGTGTCTTACAGGGTCAGGGTTGAACTCGATGGGCGCCGGGTCTTTGCAGCTGCAGATGCTGCCATATCCTTCCACTTTGCTGCAGAAGAGCTTCCTCCTCCTGTTCAGCTCGGTGTCTGCCCAATGGCACTCTGCCTCTGCAGGACGGACGATCACATTCAGGTTGTTAGACATTACTAAGAAATCTTCACCAAGTGCTTTAAAACAGGAAGCCAAAATGAGGCCAGCAGGTGTTGCTCTGATATAAGACAAAGGGAATATTCTACCTTTTCACAACCTGGATCTCTTGGTTACCTAACCTGGTTTGGTTAGGTCAGGTTTTGACCATCAAGGGGCACTGCAGCATGATCAGTTAGACATAATTTAAACTTTCCAAACTGTATCTTACCTTCAGAAGCAGTGAGCTGCACCTCAGTCTTCAGCAGCACCGGGTCTCCCCAGGTGGACAGAGCTGGAGACTTTGAGTGCTTCTCTCCATACACCTGACCTGGAACCCCAAACGCACACAAACACACAGCCAGCAGGTCAAAACAGGTAATCTCATAAAGCAAGCTTGATTAGTTGATTAAACTTATTATAAATCCTATCTCATTCCTTGTCTGCCCCCCTTCACTGAGCTCGCAGCACATGTAAAGTGTTAAACTGGAGGGGAGAGTGCGTCTTGTCCTGTTGCCAAAATTGGCTTTTAGACCGAAAACAGCACTGCATTAAAAAACACAAGGGGCTGTGTTGGTGTGGGCGTGTTGCCACCAGCACCAGTGAAACGGTGAAATACGACCCAGACATTTTAGTTTGAGTGAGTTTTAAGGCTTATCAGACACCAGAAACTGCACTATGAGATCTGTCACGATCTTGAGGTAAACAGTAAAATTACCCAGTAGCATGTATAAGTAATCACAAAGTAATCCACCAGATATGTGCGGTTGTTTTTTTTTGTACCTTACAATTCTTATTGAACTGCATTATTACATTGTTTTCTGCCATGTTGATGTTTTAGAATGTCCTTAATCAACTGCTGGCCAAGTCAATGATAATGAGCAATTATGCAATAAAATGCAATATGAAAGCTGTACTGAAACACTGAAGCACAACTGCAGTAAGACAGATATCTGAACCACAAATAAAATTATGAAAAAATGCTGTCACTCAAAATTCCTGCTCTTGGTCCGCTATGTTTTAGAAAATTAATTTTAAAAAATGACACATAGTGACTGCCTGCAGTTTCTAGGCTTTTCTGGAAGATATAACTAAAAAACGTAAATAGTTGCTGTTGATTTTTTCAAACATCATTGTTCAGCGCAGCAGGGACCACAAACAAACTTCCGTTCACCTCCATTGTTTTGGGGTGGATGCAGAAGTTGGGAGATCTCAGGAAATATCATCAGGAATAATAACATCAGGAAATAAAATGACAAGGCACCACGGGGGTGAGTGACTTATGGCTGAGCACAAAGCCATTTGTCACGACAGAGTTACGCCTACTTGAAAGTAAAAGTTTGCTCCTCTACCTCCTTTCTTCACCACCAGAGTCCACATGTCCCTCCAGCTGAGGTTGAGGGACACCTGGCTGCCCAGACTCTTCAGCAGGTTCTTAGCAGCATCTTTCAGGTGGAACGTGCCCTCATCCTGCAGGACAAAAACACGGTTTCTTTTCATTTGTCACCAGTCTGTATGAGGCATTAATATAACATGAATAACTGATTCATCACTGACACAGTGGCAGTCACTGACCTTTATGGTGAAGATGAGGACTCGACCCCGGGTCACCATGTTGAGGAAGAGGATCATGGCTTCATCCTCATGGGGAGAGTAGGTGTCAAATATCCTCTTGGCCATCACATGACCCTGAGACACGACAACAGTGACTGATTTATCTGAACTTTCTGATTTGACCCCATTTAATTAAAAAAAGATTAGTTTTGGCTCTGTGGTTTTAATTGTCTTCTATTAAGGAACCAAATTCCCTTTATTTGCATAAGACTGCAAGACACTGTCATTAATTCAGTGCCTGCTGTTTGTTCGATATCACACCACTATCAGAAATATTACCTGCACAGCCAAACAATGGATGAAATGGGTAAACTACAATTCCAAATGAAAAAAAGCTGTAAAACTCAAATGAAAGGAAAGTCATTTGTTAACATGAAACATAAGGAATATGCAGTAAATGCTTACAGTTGCCTGGTTGAGAACTATCACATGGATGCCTCTGCCTTGTTCCCGCATATCATCCTCCAACACCTGCAGGAGATGAGCAAAGTAAAGATGTTTTACCTGTATGCTGGAGTATACAGTACAGTTACACGTTTAAAGGGGTAAGTCCTCTTAAATACCATCATTTATGGTGTCAAATGAGAAGACATATTATCTCTAGTACAAACATAGTTCTAGTAAGCGTTTAGCCTAGCTTAGCTCAAACTTGGGGGCATTTACATAAATGTATCCAATCTAGTGTGATCGTGTGACTTTGTGTCACTTTAAAGGATAATTCTGGTTTATTAAACGTGGGTCTTATTTTCATTTTTATCAGTAATCATAACATTGTGCTCACCAAGCTAATTGCAGAGACCTGGGAACACAGTGACATCCCTAAAAAGACATCAGTGCAAAAAACACAAGCAGCAAACCACTTTATTTGTTGATAAAACCAAAAGGGAGAGCTCCCAGAATGATGGTCATAATCGCTCACTGCACAGGAAACCTGTGTGCACACAACTACAGGAAATGACACGCACAATAAGGTGCACCTTAGTTAAAATAAACACACATGTAAACATAGTCCCGTCACATCATTTTTATTGCTACTTTGTACAAACAGTACGTGTATAATTTTGTCTATATGTCTTTTTGTATCTTGTTTTGTCTTTTTACTTCGCTATTTGCACTTCATTTGAACAAACTCACATCTTTTTCAGGTTTTGACGTACCATCACACTTCAGATGTTTAATGCTTTTGACTCGATGGTTTAGAGGTTTGCTTCTAACTTGTCTGATTGTGTTTCTTGCCTCATCAGACTTCTTTTTAGCGATGTTGCTGCGTTCAGATCTCATAAATTAACTTGGTAAGTAAATTACTAATTATTATTACTGATTGAAATGATGACCAAAGATTTGAAAATAAGACCCAACGTGTATTAAACCAGAATTATTGATTTGGAATTATTAATTTTGACTGTGCACCAGTCAGTCAGTCAGTCAGTCAGTCAGTCGAACTCACAGTGGTGCCGTCCACTGCCACGTAGACCTTGGAGCGGCTGGAGTACACCTCAATGTCCAGGACCTTGCGTCCATTAGCCGGCCTGCGTGGTGTCTCCATGTTGGGTATTACGTCGTCTAAAAAGGAGCATAAGACCAAGATTAGGTACTCCACAGTAAAGCCATGTTGAGAAGATACATGTTTAATGTTAATGAACAATTGGCAAAACAAAACACATCTCTGTAATCAGCCTCTGAGTTTTGCCCTCAATAACAGACTTGGACAAGCCAGAAAAATGTGAGATTTATACTTTGTTTAGGCTGATTTCATTGTCAAACTTTGCTCTGGAAACCTTGCCCACCTGAAGTAATACTACAGCATTTTTCCCTACAGATATTACTGGAATGCCAATTGTTACACCACAATCTGTGACCAGTCAGATTCTGTGAGGCTGAAGGGTCAACTCAGGACAAAAGCCTTATGGACACACCAAATATTGAGGGTTGACATGTTATATCATTAGAAACAGGTGTATACACGACTGGCCACCAATGTCTGCTATCAAAGCACAATGTGACCCTATTTAAATATTTGGCTATTTAAGGAAGTTAAAACTTTTGGGGGGGGAAAAGGCCGTTGGACTGACCGAACAACAATGCGGTCGCCATTTTTTGTAACACTTATCAAAGTATGTGACAATAATAAATGTTCACAGAGCCACATTTCAGGCTAATGCTGAAACTAGAGCATACAGCGGTTGTGTTCGTCTGAAGGTGAACGAAATGTAAACAGAGTGAGAACAAGACGTGTTTCTCACCATATTCTTGAGCCGCTGCATCTTCATTAGCTACTCTTCTGGTGTCCAAGATGAGTTTAATGTTGACTATGACAGTTATCAGCAGAAACAGCACAGCGCCAGCCTGTGGAGGGAAATAAAATACAGTGTTCACTTTGACATCTGAAATGATTTCATTTCTAGTCGGGGCTTCCTTAGTTCTGTTTGACACGTGGGTTAATGTTGCACACTGTGGTAGAGTCGACCAGCGGTTTCTTTATGGAGCTCCAGTGAATACTCTTTAGAAACTGCACACACTTCTCTGTTATCAATGTGTTGAACTCCACTAACTGTACACTCCCATCACAGAATGAGAAAGCATTCATCTCTTTACCATGTCAACTGTCTTGCTCGTCAATTTCTAACATCTTAGTATAAATGCAAGGAATCTCTCTCTGTCTGTCCTTCGATTATCTCGACAACCGTTCATCCAATCGACTTCTTCTCGACAACGCTGTAAGCAGTACTCCCAGGGGCGAAGCAATCGGTCCGTTCCAAACAGTCACGCCACGAACGGGCACTGCTCTAGTCTTACTATAAATACAATGAATCTCTGTCAGTCTGTCCTTTGATTATCTCGACAACTGTTCATTCAATCAACTTCACACTTGGCGGGTGTACTGCTGAGAACCCAAGGAAGTGCAGTGTCGAGTGTGAAGTTGTTTGGATTAGCGGTTCTCGAGAAAGCGAGAAACGTCGTCCTGCAGACCTGGAGAGCCCGTTTCAGACGTACGCATGTGCGAGTTTAACCAACAGATGAAAAATTATATTTTAACGTTGCCTCTTCTGTTTGTCGGTGACTACGTTATACCCAACGAGGCGCCAGCAAATTTGAGGTTTAATATTACATATATCAACTTCACAGTTGGCGGGTGTATTGCTGAGGACCCCAGGGAGTACAGTGTCGAGTGTGAAGTTGTCTGGATGAGCGGTTCTCGAGAAAGCTGCACGCAGCATTACCGGTGTAGGTACCAGATGTGCTCGGCTGTACAGATGCCGTCAGGTTTAAACAACATAATATTTGATCCAGAGTTCTCTGTGGTCTTAGTTTGTTAACTAACATTAGCTAACGTCAACTAGCAAACTAATCTAACTTAAAGGAATACTGTCCTTTACAACAGC
>NTHP01000007.1:3515364-3528373 GCA_003416845.1 Oplegnathus fasciatus
GCAAAGTCCAGTCACCAAGATGAAGCTGACCAGATATTCCAGGAGCTGCTAGAAAGTGATCTGGATCCTGAAGTGGCACAGTTTCTTTACAACTCCTATGCAAAGTATTTACATTTCATTCGGAAGGAGAGCTACAAGTCGATAGAATATCACATGAGGGCAGCAGAGATACTGTTAAAAACTTTCTATCATAGGAACAGCATCAGAACTCTGAAGAGGATTAGAGAAAGAAACAGAAGCCGGATGTGTGGAGAAATACAGGAGTTTCTGGCTAACCTGCAAGAGTCTAAAATAAAGGCTCCAACTCCAACTGAGTGTTTGTAACAACATCAGGTCTAAATCCAGAACAATGTCGGTATTCATGACCTGAAAAAATCTGTATATACTCATTACTCTGATTATATGCAGATGTGGAAAACTGCAGTAAAGATTTGTGGAAAGTTTTGGATGTTTTAACTTATTACATTACACTGGCCACTTATCAAAGCATGATGCTGTTTTAATTTTAATTATTTTTTATATATAGCCAAAAATCACACATTTGCCTCAAAGGGCTTTACAATATGTATATCCTAAGACCCTAGACAAGGAAAAACTTCCCCCAAAAAATCATCTAACTATAAATGGAGTCTCTGTCTGTCTGTCTGTCTGCCTGTCCTTCATCCTTCAAGCAGCAATACCGGAGGCCAAGCAATCGGCCCGTTCCAAACAGGCACGTTTTGAACGGGCACTGCACTGGTAAGGATAAAATTGTAAGGAAATCAAAATAAAATCAACTTTAACTTAATGGCCTTAAAAACATATTTTCTCAATCAGTATTTTATTATAAACTCTGCTGGAAAAGGTCTTGTTTGATTAAGTATAATTAAATGAAGATACTGTAATTATATATTTAAAGGGAATCAGTAAATAAGAAATGTCTAATTTAAAGAGTGTATGGCTTTGATTAGGAGGTAATGGCATTTGTGTACATTTCCCTTTGTTTTCCTTAAAGGTTATCAACCTAAATAACTCTGAATAACTCTACTAAGTGCTCTTATTACTTTTACTAAAACAAAGTGGAAGTGGATAAGTGGAGTGGAAATAAAAAGAGGAAAAGAAGAGTGAGTTGTCCTGTATGTCCTTTGAGGCTGACCAGGCCGTTTTCAAGTTTGGGCAGGAGCTGAACAAAAATCTTGTTGAACTGGACAATAATCAATATTTGCATATTAACAATGGATCACATGAATACTTGTATACCAAAGGGGTAGCTCATAGTGATGAACCAAAAGATAATTATCATATGACGCTGCAGTTCCCCTCAGCTCTATGGAGCGTTTCAGCATCATTCAGCTGATTGTTTTCATTTTCCAGCCTGCAATTTAACTGTTTTTCACAGAGCTGTTGGCTCTAAAAACCCGCTGTTCACTACCTGTGTGTAAATAGGCAACTGTTTGCTAACAAGTTCACCATATAGACTTAAAAGTATGGAGCTAATTTCCTGATCACGTGACTTTTGGCACAAACTTTCCGCCGTGATTGCGCTGAAGATTTTCTCACAAATGTCCTGAGAAATTCACCCTCCACAACAACAGGTGGCGCTATTGAGTCAATTTAAACTTGCCGGGAGGTAGAGCACAGCGCATCTCTGTTCTCCATACACCTGCTCACCAACACTTTGCTCTGTGCTCCATCAGAGTAGTAAACGTTCTGGATATGATTTGGATTGTGATATTAAAGATAATAATGTTAAATAGAACATGATGCTGTGATATTATCGCACCAAGCAGACACACAGACTTTTAAAAGGGAGCTGTTGTTTGAATAGAGGAGACACTGATATTAAATAGATTTTTTTAATGTTTAAATATTTTAAATAAAATGTCCACACTCTTATAAATCACCTCATAACCTGGCGATGGGATTGCCTATCAGTATAGTATGGCTCAACCTTCCGGCATGTTTAAATTGACTCAATAGCGCCACCTTTATGGACATTTATGAGAAATCTTCAGCACAGTCACGGCGGAAAGTTTGTGCCAAAAGTCACGTGATATTTTTTTGTCTTTGTAGGATCTATTTTTTTGTACTGTACTTGTGTTTGTTTCTGAAGCATGATGTGTTAGAAACATGTTGTGTATTTGTTTGATATGTATGTTTTGTTTTTGCAAAACAAAAATCCATTAGTTTGTTAATGATGTTTTGTATTTGCAAACCACATGTTTTGTTTGTTTGTTAAGTTTTGGCAGGAAATTAGCTCCATATAAAAGGTGATAATAATGTCACCGTCTGCAGCTTATTTCTGCTGCCCCCAAGTGGCCAAAAAAATCAGTTATTGCAGGTTTAAAAAGTAACTGAAAAACAGTGTTTCACCGCCCTCTCTGGTTGAAAGTTTCAAGTCTGTCGCACCTTTTACCACACCCAACAGTGATGTCACGGAGTACTGACACATCCTGGAGTACACTTACTACATTACTACAGCAAGGTGAGAAGTTAAACCACAGGAGGTCAACAAAGACAAGACTTTCAGGGGGTGTTAAATTGCTCTTTAAGCAATCACACCTGTTTATTCATCTTAACTGAATTTTGTCTATACTCTTTTGTGGTGTATGATAGTTGTCTTAGTATGTTTATGTTGTTTGTATTTATTGCTGTAACATATAACATATGCTGCCCTCTTGTCCAGGTTTCTTTTGAAAAGGAGATTTTAATCTCAAGAAGACTTTTTCCTGGTTAAATTAAAGAAAATGTAATGAAATGAAGCCATCAGCAAGCATCATAAAACATCACAGAGTTCAATAACAGCAAAGAAACCAGGAACCATTTTATTCTCATATATCAGAAAAACTTTATTAGGGTGGTTTAGACATCAAAGAATAGCTTTTACTAAATAAACCAGAGATTACAGCAAAAATATGTATGTGACACAGAAGAAAGATTTTTCGTATCGAGCTTTTTGACAACTACACTCGCTGAAAGATCATGTAAAGCATTATCCCTCATCATTCACATGCTGCTGTGTTTTAAATGAAGGTGGAGAACAAAGGTAAGAGATGAAAACACCTAACTGGAGGACAACTGGGTGTTGTAGTCTTTGAGGGGGGAGCTCTCAAAAGCAGAAATGCTTTTACTAAACATACGGACATGAACGGGTTGGGCGGTAACTAAAGCTGATGGATTCATGAAGCCTGTATAATAAAGAGAGAGAAACTGATCAACTGTGACTGGTCAGTTGTTCTTGTTTATATTAATGCAGAGATTAGTCAACTTACTTATGAGTTACCATGAAGTTATTCACTACCCGAGTCGTCTTTTCACTTATTACAATTCTTACATTTGCTGAAGTTATTTTGATGGCTACGTGTACTTCTAAAATAGTATTTGTACTCACTTATAAAGTAACAAATTTACAAATTAGGTAAATTTATTAGTCCTGCTCTGAAAGACATTTTTCTGTTTGTTTTTCAGTTCTCCTCTCCGCTCCATGACACTCTGGTCTTGGTTAGACAATAAGGGCAGTGAGACCAAGCAGCACAGGAACAACACTCAGTTTGACAGTCCAGGCTGAATTACAGAAGCTGGTTCCACAACATTTTGGTGCACTGGAAAAATTTAAAAGGTGAGCCAAAGCAGTTCGGACTTTCAGATGAGAAAAAACTTCACACACGTTTGCAGACACGCAGCCACGGACCTGGAGGGTTCTGTCCTTATCTGTCACTGTGGATGACAAAATCAGTGTTTTACCAGACTACAGTTTTGAACCAATTTTATTTTTAAAAAAACCCACAAGGAACACTTGAAGGCAGTGTAACACATTTTGTGAGACAGTCTTTGATCAATATGCAGCATGAGGGCTCACCATTTCCCTTAATGCAGCGGTCCTGGACTCCCACACACTGAACTGTCCTGTTACAGACAGTANCTCTCCGCTCCATGACACTCTGGTCTTGGTTAGACAATAAGGGCAATGAGACCAAGCAGCACAGGAACAACACTCAGTTTGACAGTCCAGGCTGAATTACAGAAGCTGGTTCCACAACATTTTGGTGCACTGGAAAAATTTAAAAGGTGAGCCAAAGCAGTTCGGACTTTCAGATGAGAAAAAACTTCACACACGTTTGCAGACACGCAGCCACGGACCTGGAGGGTTCTGTCCTTATCTGTCACTGTGGATGACAAAATCAGTGTTTTACCAGACTACAGTTTTGAACCAATTTTATTTTTAAAAAAACCCACAAGGAACACTTGAAGGCAGTGTAACACATTTTGTGAGACAGTCTTTGATCAATATGCAGCATGAGGGCTCACCATTTCCCTTAATGCAGCGGTCCTGGACTCCCACACACTGAACTGTCCTGTTACAGACAGTACCTTTAGGACTGATGCAGCTGGCACATCGCAGGCCATTTGTTTTCTGTACACCAGGGTCTGAAACAGAAAGGAGACATGTACGAGACACAAAGTTTACTGAGAAACAGAGAACTGTCGGAAAGATGGCAGTAGATATCTGCGAGGATTGGCATCAGTAACAGTGTGCAGTATGTGTTGTTTTTCAACTTTATGGTTTTTAGATTTGATTACCTGTCAGCCTTGGCCAGCATCTTGATAAGTTTGCGTGTTTTTAAAAGTCTCTGGACGAGGATTGTAGTGTTAGAGAAAGGGAAAAGGTTTTGGATATGGCTAAGACGTTATGATCACCACGCTTCTTCAATCCAGCTGCCCTGGCAGGGTGATCAGTACATAGAGAGTCAAGCAGGAAGTTGACTGCTCTGACAGTCTGTCAAGTTGTGAATTTTCCTACATGCAGAAGCAGTGTGCATGGAGCTGTAAGAGCAATACTCGGCATCTAAAGAGTTTTACGTTCTGCATATCTGCAAATCAGGTGGTCTGGATATAGCTTTCAGCAATCATAAAGTAATTTTCTGTACTTGTACGGTAAATAAATAACAGATAAATCCTGGAAATCATCTCTCTGTGTCTTTATACAGTAAGTAGATTATAATTATAGTTATAGAAAGAGAATGAAGGTTATGGAGTAGTGAAGACAGTGAGCAGGCTCAACTGAAAATATGTGGCAGGATGTGGTTTTGGAAGACAAGTTCACAGCTATTGTTGAAGGGAAAAAATGATGGGGGGGGGGTCCAACACAACAGCATGCCCTGTCACAGTGGAAATTTTAATGACTACGATTAGAAGGTTTTATGGCCATTATTTATTTTATTTAATCTATGTGTGCTTTAAATGTTTTTATTCTTATCTCTCTTATTTGGTTACGTTACGTAATATGACGCGATGTTGAAAAAAAGAGCGTTTTAAGGAGCGTTGCTCAAAACGGCCACTTTTTCCTCTGAATTTGTGCCTTTATGTCTTGTAAAACATATTAAATCCTACATTACCTTCTCAAATGCTCATTTTTCAGACAAGGTTAAGTATGAATCTAAAAAAAAAATTAACCTGCAAGTTGCTCTTTAAGGAGATCAGACAGGTTTGAAGGGGCGAGCCTATTTACAATTGTGTAAGTCATCAGAAGCACCTTAAAGTCTGATCTGATATGGATAGGGAGCCAGCGTAGGGAAGCTAAAATTGTGTGATATGATCAAATTTTCTAGTTTAAGTTAAGATTCTAGCTGCAGCATTCTGAACCATTTGAAGCCTTTTAGTGAACGAGAATATACAGCCAGGCTGAAACTCCCACAACAAACTGTGACTAAATATTCTTCAACCTGATTAAACACCAGCCGTTCAAAAACCTTCGACATAGACATTCAAATTGATACTGGCCTATAATTCCCTTCATCTATTCTACAGTATTCTTCTTAATGAGGGGAATAACTCTGGGCCTTTTGGACAGATTGACAATATGATACTAGATGATACTACAGATCACACTGACACTATAGCTCTCAAAAATGTGGCTAAAGAGCAACAGCTCTTAGCCGATGACCACATCCTGCTGACCTGGATGTGTAAATAGGCAAGATGACCACATCCTGCTACATATTTCCAGTTGAACCTGTTCACTGTGTTGACTCTTCACTTTATGACCTTCATTCTCTTTCTATAACTATAACAATAATCCACTGACTGTATAAAGACACATAGACACACACATAAATGTCCTATCGATAGAATTAGGGAGTTTTTCCTTATCCGAATCAATGGTCTAAGGACAGAGGGTGTCGAATGCTGTACAGATTGTAAAGCCCCCTAAGGCAAATTTGTGATTTGTGATATTGGGCTATATAAATAAAAAAAATTACTTGACTTGCTTTTGGAGACACCTAAAGAAGGAGATAAATGTCACAGCTGAAGTTTCCTATGTTCAAAGTCAAAGTATACAGTTCCTGTTTTATTCATGTGTGCACAGTATCTTCCTCTGCCAGGTTCACTATATAAGGTGTGGTGCCTCAGTGGTATCAGTGATCTGCACACTGCAACCTGCACTCATCGTGATGAAGCTGATTTTGTCTCTCACTCTCATCTGGACGCTCTCCAGCACAGGTAACTCTACTCACTCCTATCAGGGTTTATGCAGGTGTCAGAAATTTAATTTAAAATGGAATCAGTCGTTTGAGGGAAAATCAGGAGACAAAGATTAAGTAGCTTAAATATGGTGGCAGAGAGAGGGTAATAAATCATATGCCTCCCAGCAGCAAATGACTCAAAGATGCAGAACTCCACACTTTTCAGAAGTTGTTTTAACTTCATATGAAACATGAGTCTCATTTTTACCTGAAGACTTAAATGTTTGAACTGTTTCATTTGATAATTTACTGACAGCAGAGCGATTTCACATATTTGTTTGGATCAATTTCTTGTTATTTTTATTTATATACATGATTTTTTAACATGTACATTGTCCTCATTGCAGCTGAAGCTCTTCAGTGTCTGAATAATATAATACACTCGAGTGCAGTCCTACAGCCTTGTGACTCTGCTGATGAGGTGTGTACAACAGTTGCCATGCAAGGTAAAAAGTATAAAGATAAATCTGTTTGATTGATTGGCTGATCGCTTACACACTATAACTGGGCCTATTAACTAAACATCCCAAACCATGACGCCTTCTACCAAAAGACAGACACATTTCCCAAAACTATAAACACTATTCTCCTGTTTTCACACATGATTCAGATTCGTTGAACTTTTTGTGAAAAACTCTACACACAAATCCCTTCATATATCACTGGCTGCACTATGTGCTCATTTAGAGAGCACTGACATTCAATATCATTAACTCAAGTCATCACAGCTGGAACCCAATTAACACACAATTCCCAAGTTGGAAACACTACGAGTCAAAACTGTTCACACACCAGTCAGAACCTCAGAATAGATAGATAACAGGGCCATGGGTCAGTTCACCTGTTGGATCCACAAAGACCTGAAGATAGAGGAAGGAGAGGAGGCGGAAGAGGAAGAGGAAGGGCAAGGAAACAAATAGTTTCTGATGATTCATGCAACAAGTTGACCATGTCCTTGTCCATGCGATGTCAATGAGGGAAGCTGCGCAAAGAGTGCAGCCGAATCTGAGCCTCTTCACAGTAGCCTCTTTCCGAATGTTGGATAAAGCATACAAGGGTTTTTTCCCCGGCTGCCTGGTTTGGGCTAATATTGCCTGTGATGTTGATGAGAATCTCTGGCCTGACTCAGACCAGAGACGGGATGCTGAGGCAGAATAAATGTGATTTCTTTCTGTATGTACAGACAGTTTTTTTCATTGGTTTATATTGGTAAATACATGAAAATTGCCTCCTATTCTATGTTTTTTATCAGTTGCATGTTTTTACAGTACATTTACTTATTCACTCAATTTCAGTGTATTTTACGACAGCACATTAATTAATGTACTAATTAAATTCTTTTTTTAATTAAAAATTTTGAAAATGTATACATGTGTTGTGTCTTTATATTGTGTTCATTGTGTAAAAAGGTTGTCTTGGGGGAAAACCATAAGCGCCATTATTCATTGCAGTAACAAGTTTTTAAGGTAGTGTTCTGAATTGATCTCAGCAGTGTGTAATGGATATTTTGTAGTGTGTGTGTATTTGATGGCTTTTGTGTGATGTCTGAAGGCAAAGTTTGGTTTAGATGTAAGATTACNAAACACCAGCCGTTCAAAAACCTTCGACATAGACATTCAAATTGATACTGGCCTATAATTCCCTTCATCTATTCTACAGTATTCTTCTTAATGAGGGGAATAACTCTGGGCCTTTTGGACAGATTGACAATATGATACTAGATGATACTACAGATCACACTGACACTATAGCTCTCAGAAATGTGGCTAAGAGCAACAGCTCTTAGCCGATGACCACATCCTGCTGACCTGGATGTGTAAATAGGCAAGATGACCACATCCTGCTACATATTTCCAGTTGAACCTGTTCACTGTGTTGACTCTTCACTTTATGACCTTCATTCTCTTTCTATAACTATAACAATAATCCACTGACTGTATAAAGACACATAGACACACACATAAATGTCCTATCGATAGAATTAGGGAGTTTTTCCTTATCCGAATCAATGGTCTAAGGACAGAGGGTGTCGAATGCTGTACAGATTGTAAAGCCCCCTAAGGCAAATTTGTGATTTGTGATATTGGGCTATATAAATAAAAAAAATTACTTGACTTGCTTTTGGAGACACCTAAAGAAGGAGATAAATGTCACAGCTGAAGTTTCCTATGTTCAAAGTCAAAGTATACAGTTCCTGTTTTATTCATGTGTGCACAGTATCTTCCTCTGCCAGGTTCACTATATAAGGTGTGGTGCCTCAGTGGTATCAGTGATCTGCACACTGCAACCTGCACTCATCGTGATGAAGCTGATTTTGTCTCTCACTCTCATCTGGACGCTCTCCAGCACAGGTAACTCTACTCACTCCTATCAGGGTTTATGCAGGTGTCAGAAATTTAATTTAAAATGGAATCAGTCGTTTGAGGGAAAATCAGGAGACAAAGATTAAGTATCTTAAATATGGTGGCAGAGAGAGGGTAATAAATCATATGCCTCCCAGCAGCAAATGACTCAAAGATGCAGAACTCCACACTTTTCAGAAGTTGTTTTAACTTCATATGAAACATGAGTCTCATTTTTACCTGAAGACTTAAATGTTTGAACTGTTTCATTTGATAATTTACTGACAGCAGAGCGATTTCACATATTTGTTTGGATCAATTTCTTGTTATTTTTATTTATATACATGATTTTTTAACATGTACATTGTCCTCATTGCAGCTGAAGCTCTTCAGTGTCTGAATAATATAATACACTCGAGTGCAGTCCTACAGCCTTGTGACTCTGCTGATGAGGTGTGTACAACAGTTGCCATGCAAGGTAAAAAGTATAAAGATAAATCTGTTTGATTGATTGGCTGATCGCTTACACACTATAACTGGGCCTATTAACTAAACATCCCAAACCATGACGCCTTCTACCAAAAGACAGACACATTTCCCAAAACTATAAACACTATTCTCCTGTTTTCACACATGATTNTGATCAATATGCAGCATGAGGGCTCACCATTTCCCTTAATGCAGCGGTCCTGGACTCCCACACACT
This sequence comes from Oplegnathus fasciatus, assembly GCA_003416845.1. NCBI lineage: Eukaryota > Metazoa > Chordata > Actinopteri > Centrarchiformes > Oplegnathidae > Oplegnathus > Oplegnathus fasciatus. The sequence goes on from NTHP01000007.1 coordinate 3,524,916, forward strand.
GAACTGTCCTGTTACAGACAGTAGCTTCAGGATCGATGCAGCTGACACACTGCAGGCCATTTGTTTTGTGTACACCAGGGTCTGAAACTGAAAGGAGACATGTATGAGACACAAAGTTTACTGAGAAACAGAGAACTGTCTGTTAGAAAGACGGCAGCAGATATCTGCGAGGATTGGCATCAGCAACAGTGTGCAGTATGTGTTGTTTTTCAACTTTATGGTTTTTAGATTTGATTACCTGACAGCCTTGGCCAGCATCTTAATAAGTTTGCTTGTTTTCAAGAGTCTCTGGACGAGGATTGTAGTGTTAGAGAAAGGGAAAAGGTTTTGGATATGGCAAAGACGCTTTGATCACCACACTTCTTCAATCCAGCTGCCCTGGCAGGGTGATCAGTACATAGAGAGTCAAGCAGGAAGTTGACTGCTCTGACAGTCTGTCAAGTTATGAATTTTCCTACATGCAGAAGCAGTGTGCATGGAGCTGTAGTAAGAGCAATACACAGCATACTGTAAGAGTTTGGAGGGCGGTGTAATTAGCATGTCCGGCTAACTAGCTTACTACCGACAGCAGTAACCGTAATGCCAAGGAGCACATCATTTCCTCCAAGTCTGTGGGGTTGCAGGTTTCATTTAAAAAGCCACATTCATGACTAGCAAGTACATCCAATGTGTGGAAGGCGAGTCCTGGATTCTGTCAGAGTTTAGAGTAATGATAGCACCTCTCTCCTGCTCTTCATGCAAACAAGTTCTCAGAGAGAGTGTTGTGTTTTCCAAATACAATACATCAGCATTTTCTCTCCTTGTTGCCCTAACTGGTCAAAGTTAACGCAAAGGAAGTTGCTTGTGACGTGTGTGATATTTTTACTTACTTATTATTCACAGTTACTTACTATAGTTAACATTATTATTTATTACTTAATTTTATTCTTTATCCTTATTCTATTTTACACTTATTTTTTATTGCACAATTGAAGGAGCTAGTGGACATGCATTTCACTATACCCTGTATGATTATATGTGACAAACTTAAACTTGAACTTGAACTTGAAATTTGTTCACAATTAATGTGAAAAATTCACTTAACAACTTATTCTTGAACTACAGCGTCAGTTAACAGCTTTTCTATTTTGGACCTGATATTGGTGTTGGGATGTGATCTGCAAATCAGGTGTCCTGGATATTGCTTTAAGTGATCATAAAGTAATTTTCTGCACTTGTACGGAAATCATCTCTCTGTGTCTTTACACAGTCAGTGGATTATAAATATAGTTAATAGTTATAGAAAGAGATTGAAGGTTTTAGAGTGGTGAAGACAGTGAGCAGGCTCAACTGAATCTATGTGGCAGGTTGTGGTGGGCAGCTACCGTAGGCTATTTGCTGATCCAGATCAACAGGATGTGGTTTTCGAAGACATGTTCATCAGCTAAGAACAACAGCTGTTGTTTTTGGGGGTAAATTAGATGAAGGAAAATATAGGCTACTATCAATTGTAATGACTATGTCTAAGATTTTTGAATTTCTAGTGTTTAAAGAGGTTGAAGAACATTATCTAAGAGCCCAAGGATCTGAGAGCAGCTGAAAGTTTTAAACATGAACTTAAAACCTACCTCTTTAGACTGTTTTTTGGTTTGAAGGTTTTATGGCCATTGCTTATTGTATTGTATTGTATTGTATTGTAATCTATGTGTGCTTTAAATGTTTTTATTCCCTTTTATCTCTCTTATTTGGTATTGTCTTTTACTGTATCGTACTGTCTTATTATCAGCTTGTCAGTCATCTGTAAAGCACTTTGAATGCATTAACCTGTATGAAAGGGGCTATACAATTAGACTTTGATTGACTGGTTGATTGATTAATAAGAATGCCAGGAAACTTAGGGTCCCATTTCACAGAACAAGGCATTTTGATATAAGTAACTTCCCGTTTCCTTATGAACCAGTGTCATTATGGTTGTGTTCTGCTTGGTCAAGTGGTTTGACAGTAAATTTGGGAACAAAGTGCGGGTGATGCAAAATAACATAATTCAGTATTTACTGAATGCATCTTCTCAAGCTCATGTCGGTAGAGATTAATTGAGAAGTGTGGGACTGCTGCCGGTACAGCTCGGGGTAGAACAACAGAAGCTGAATCACATGTACAACGTCAACAGGGTCCTGAATATTTGGTGTGTTTTGTAGATCCATAAATCAAATTCAATAAAAAAAATACTTACGAGTTAAATTTTGAGTGTTGCAGCCATCTGTGTTGCAGCAATGAACAGACGCAGCCACATTCCAAGCAGCATCACTGTATGAAAATTCCTGATTGCGTGCAGTGCAGAGAGGGGACGGCATACAGGACCTGAGGATGATCTGCTCCTTGTCTTCGAAAGCTAAGCACAATTTATTTAAGATTAAAAAACACACACAGACCAATAAAGCAGAAAAAGTCATCTAAAACTGACTGAGTAAATTACTTGATGAAAAAGATTTATCTTTATACTTTTTACCTTGCAAGGCAATTGTTGCACACATCTCATCAGCAGAGTCACAAGGCTGTAGGACTGCACTCGAGTGTATTTTATTTTTCAGACACTTAAGAGCTTCAGCTGCAATGAGGACAAAAAAAATTCATGTATATAAAAAAAAACAACAAGAAATTGATCCAAACAAATATGTGAAATCGCTCTGCTGTCAGTAAATTATCAAATGAAACAGTTCAAACATTTAAGTCTTCAGGTAAAAATGAGACTCATGTTTCATATGAAGTTAAAACAACTTCTGAAAAGTGTGGAGTTCTGCATCTTTGAGTCATTTGCTGCTGGGAGGCATATGATTTATTACCCTCTCTCTGCCACCATATTTAAGATACTTAATCTTTGTCTCCTGATTTTCCCTCAAACGACTGATTCCATTTTAAATTAAATTTCTGACACCTGCATAAACCCTGATAGGAGTGAGTAGAGTTACCTGTGCTGGAGAGCGTCCAGATGAGAGTGAGAGACAAAATCAGCTTCATCACGATGAGTGCAGGTTGCAGTGTGCAGATCACTGATACCACTGAGGCACCACACCTTATATAGTGAACCTGAAAGAGGAAGATACTGTGCACACATGTAAAAAACAGGAACTGTATACTTTGACTTTGAACACAGGAAATTCAGCTGTGACATTTATCTCCTTCTTTAGGTGTCTCCAAAAGCAAGTCAAGTAATTTTTTTTATTTATATAGCCCAATATCACAAATCACACATTTGCCTTAGGGGGCTTTACAATCTGTACAGCATTCGACACCCTCTGTCCTTAGACCCTCGATTCGGATAAGGAAAAACTCCCCAATTCTATTGATAGGACATTTATGTGTGTGTCTATGTGTCTCTATACAGTCAGTGGATTATTGTTATAGAAAGAGAATGAAGGTCATAAAGTGAAGAGTGAACACAGTGAACAGGTTCAACTGGAAATATGTAGCAGGATGTG
>NTHP01000007.1:3545447-3556176 GCA_003416845.1 Oplegnathus fasciatus
CAACACAATGTTGTAATATGAGAACTTAAATGAGAATAAAGATGCTTATAATGATGAAAAATGTTCTGACAGGAATGTGATTATCCAGTGAGGGAAAATCTCACTTGGGGTTCAAATTAAAAGTGCTACCTTAAACACATTATTATTATTATTATTATTATTATTATTTCGTGACAATAATGAGTTATTTATTTTGAATGATCTCTGCTCTGGGAGAAGAAGAGGAGGGTTTAACTTTTACCCCAAAAACTGGCATTTTCCATCATCAGCTCCATGGATTGCTCTGGGTAAAACTAGTTAGCTACTATCAACGAACTACTGCTCACCTTCTTCTCCTTCAGCTGAGAGTTGGGTCAGACTATAATTAACAAAATGCTAACATGGCTTTGGCACTACGTGGGCACTACATGGGCACTTGCCTTTCTTGGAGAAAAATTGGGCAACAAATTGTTGCCCTTTGTTACGTTTCTGGCGCCCTGGTTTTGGTTTTGAGTTTTGAGCGGCGCTCTACACACAGAGTGAGACAGAGACATAGTGTTAGTTAGCTAGCTTCAATGTTCCTGACTCATGAGCGTAGTAAGGTAGGACTGAACCATTCAATCTTTATATTGAGGGGTGTGATATGGCAGGCTACCTGGATGATTTTAGTAAAAAGGAATGGAGAAACGCAGCATAATTTTATTTCTGAAATTCCAAGAGGCTAAAATATTATATTAGGTGCCCTAAATAATTTCGTCAGATAATTAATGTTTTATGTTCATGTAGTATTTTTCAGGGCCCCTGTGTGCCCAGGGCCCCTGGAATTAACCTAGCTTTCCCCTCCGTTACGGCGCCCCTGGTCCCAGTAAGTAAATTTTAAATATAAAGTTTGTAAAAGCATGACTGAACGATTTTTGTTTTGTTTTACTGAAACAATGATGTATCTCACACACACATTTGTGTACACACAAATTAAGATCTCTATCTGTACGCACAAATGTTTCATTAATGCTGCCAAAAGATCCTGAACATACACACAAGGCAGGATGTTTGTTCGGATTTAGTGACTGACTAAGATTTTACCACTGTAAAAACTCCTATTTACAGTGGCAGTAAGGAGATAAAATAACCTCGCATTTTATTAAAACATATATAGTGTTAGCTTCAAGCACGTCAAAGGTCACTTTAACTGCATTTAGATAACATTCTGCATATGCATTGAAATATACACAGAAGAAAATACTGTTTCTCTGCAGCACACAAAGTTAAAAGGGGAAGTTAAAAACAACATAGTGCACATGCTTAAAACCACAAGGATAAACACACAGGCTATGTTTGGCTCGGCATTTGAATGTGCTTGACAAGTCACCCACCTGGCCTCAATCCTCAATCAAGCAACAGACAGACCGCACGCAATCGGACACTGCAGGCATTGTTGGCAGCAATTTCTTTGGCAGTTGTTTGTGCAGGCATTTTTGATAGCTGTGGTTGTAGCCAATTGCATAATAGTAGCATCAGTAGTTGTTGCTGATGTGTGAGAAGTTGTTGATGATGAAATTACAACAAGTTTGGTACTATTATTAAGATAAGATTAACCTGCTGCAAAGCAGTGGCACACAGGTTTGTAGACACAAAGTTCAGAATCATGCTGCACGATGTAGTCCCTTTATGCTACACACACAAAAAAATACAAACAAAAGATTATTAATTATGGTGGAGTGCGGAGGATGAGTTGAGGAGTCTCACAGCCTGAGGAAAGAAGCTGCTCTGGAGTCTGGTGGTACGGCAGCGGATACTTCTGTATCGCTGGCCAGATGACAGCAGGGTGAACAGGCTGTGGCTGTGGTGGATATTGTCATTTAGTATCTTTCAGGCTCTACGCAGGCACCTCACCTCACCGATATCACTAATTCTCAGTAGATGGGTAACAATGATATTCTGGCCACTTTTAATTACGCACTGCAGAGCCCTCTTGTCCTGGGCCAGGCATGAACCATACCAATTTGTAATGTACTTTGTGATGTTGATTCCCAGGAACCTGAAACTGTTCACCTGCTCCACCTCAGCCACACTGATGAAGACAGGGGTATGTGTCTTCTCCTCCTTTTTTCTAAAGTCAATAATCAGCTCCTTGGCTTTGCTGACATGGAGCAGTACAGATGTCACTCATTTCATTTGACAGGATTGCTGCTGCGTTACCACAGTGATGTTGCGGCGGTACAAAAGGGGGCTGCACTTCATAACTGTAGACGCTAGGTGGCAGTAGAGTGCTCGAATCCTGATGACAGGATTTTACTATATACCCCATTCGACCACAATGTGGTCAGCAATGGTAGAGTGGAAACAACGCCAGTCAGCACATCCACGCAATTTGGTTTCATTGAATCAGAGCTGTGCTTTGTGAAACGTGACTGAGTGAATTGGGAAAAGTCTGTTTGATAAGAACTGCATGAAAAATGAGAGCAATAAGGGTGGGACATGAACGATATACAGTAGCAAATAACTGTGTGTGCGACGGTGTGCGTTGTACTCATCTGTGTAGCTGATCTACCGTTACAAGGCATATAATTTATCTAGTCACAGAGTACGTAGCCTACATGCTGGGACAAACTGACACAGTGTTTTTTATACGTCTTTACCGTCAATGAATTGTCTTCTTGCATAAATGCAGTGTAAATGGTGACATCAGTTGAAACAGTGTACAGTGGCCATTGCTACACTACGTTGTCATTTTTACTGTTTCTAGTTCCATCTGGTATGAAATAAACACAAAAATAACACAAATAAACAATAAAATACTTTTTAAAAACCATCTCTCTGTTTTTTTTTCCGCAAAAAAGCACACTCATCGTGGCACATATATTATAAGACCATGAGAGACTAATGATAAACAAAATAATTCCCAAAATAACTTGTTTGTATTTTCTTGTACGTTAAAATGAGCAATTATTGTTACATTTGTTGTGTTATGGGTCAAAATTGAGCGCATATAGTCTACTTTCCTATGAAAAAAGGAGAAAAGTCAATTTAATTCAGGGACGCTTGAAGTAGGGGTGCTGTTTTCGGTTGCTGTCTGTGTGTGAAAGAAAGAGAGAGCGAGTGAGAGATTTTGGAGTGCAGTCTTCAATGAACGCCTGTTTGTGAAGCACTGCCTATGGCCTGTTCAGAGTTACTCGTTAATGTTTTCGGCTGCTGTGTGTGTGTATTAAAAAGTTCAAGTGCCTTGTTCTATTGCTACCCATATAGAGTTGCTGTGGCTCAGACAACAATAAATCATCTTCTGATTAGGAATAAACCTGCATTCCGTGTGTGAGCTGTCTATGGCTGAATATGACTGACTTCCAGCATCCCTGATTTAATTTCCAAAAGCAGAGAGTGTGGGTGAGGGGTGTGAATTTGTCTCTCTCAAACCTGCAGTAGAAGAGATTCAGGTTGTCGGCCAGGTCTTTGTTTGCCTCAGCAGGGGGGGAAATTTTAAATTTATGGAAATTTGATTTATCTACCAGAAAAAAACCTGCTAAAGGAAAATGAAAGTATGCTGTAGGATCAGACGAGTATGGCCCGCGAGCCAAACAATGGCACCTACAATCATGATGAAGAGAAATGTTCTTTATATTATAAATCAACCAGCAATTTCAACCTCTTCTTACCCTTCCTTCTCTTTTGGAAAACTCCAGAAAGATTTTTTTTCCACCTGGACCTGTACACTCTGCCATTTGTCCTCTACTCTTCCCGCTGTCAAGTTGCAGCACACACACACACACACACACTTACTTGTACTGCCATACTTGTGAGGACTTTCATTGGCATAATGCATTCCATAGTCCCTTACCCTAACCCTAACCATCACAATTAAATGCCTAACCCCAACCCTGACCCTGACCCCAACCTAAACCTAATTCTAACCTGAATAATGTGTCTTAGTAAGGTGTTGGGCCACCACGTACTGCCAGAACAGCTTCAGTGCGCCTTGGTATTGATTCTACAAGTCTCTGAACTCTACTGGAGGGATGAACACCATGTGCATGCATGTCTGAGTCTCCGTAACCAGGGCAACGATGACGTTGAGTGACAGACAACTTGCCTATCATTCTCTTCCGCAAATTCTGATTTAATACTTCTCCGCTACGTCTCTGAAACTCTTTTGGTTTTATTATTTCTCATGTCACTCCAAGCATGTGAAAACGTAATGTCGTAGTGCCTAAAAAACGGAACATAACCAAGGTTACGAGAAGACAGGATAAAAGAGTTTGCCGTGCACCAATGACCGGTACCCAGCACAACACTGACTCCAACACAAACTCCACGTAAGCACAAAAAAACCAAACGTTTTATCTGGTGAAGCCTGTGTCGCAAAACGGGAACATGACCGACATCAAGGGAAAACTCGGGTCAACATATTATGCTGAAATATTAGCACATCGATTCAGCAAAATGAGAGTTGTGATGGAAACTTTCACGTCAGTAATGAAGTGTGGCAACACATCTTATTTATAATATTCCGTCTAGTTCACTAACTGTTAGTGTTTTCATACAGCTAATGTAGCTCTGCTGACGTTGCTGAGCCTCTCGTTGAAAGCTAGACAAACAGCGATTGATAAAGCTGGCTAGCAAGCTATCAACATGATGCCTGTCAATCACGTTCGGTCTCGTGTCTGTCACTTCACTGTTTTGGCCGATGCTCACTTGCGCCTATGGAGTGCGAGCACACGTGTGAACGCGAGCAACAGGATGCTGACTGCAGTTGACGGTCACTGGTGTCATTGTTAAGAAGCATTTTCTGAATGTTACATACAGAACCTTTAATGCTTTTGTACTTTCACTTAAGTAAATCTTTGAAGGAATGACTTTTACTTGTAATAGACAGTGGTTGAAGAGGTATTCATGTTTTACTTCAGTAAAAGTAACAATTCCTGCATTTAAAGTTTTACTTTGGTAAAACTATTTTCAGAAAAATGTACTTAGTACAAAAGTAAAAGTCCTCATTATGCAGGAGAATGGCTGTCTGTCAGGAGGGTGAGTGTGAAGCAGCAGGGAGAGGACCCAAAGCAGACAATCCAGGCAGCCAGGAAAGGTTCAGTGATTTATTGAAAAAAGTGAGGACTAAAGCCCACCCAAATATGGCCTAAATCTACCTATGCTTGTGTTTATTTTTGTCCATTCTGCCTCTCTGTCCCTTCCTTCAGCCACCTCTCACCTCCCCCAGGCCTCTGGGGCTTCTCCGGACTTGACTTTGACCATCCATCCACTAGATGCCCTTAGACTTTCTCACCAGTCCCAGTCATCTGACTCCCACATACACCTGCTCGCCTGTTCCTCAATCCCCAACAACCCCTTGTCAGTATTTATGCACTGTACCTGTACCTGAACCCTTAACTGTGCCTGCCTGCCTGCCTGCTAGTCTGCTTGTACCTTTTCCCCGCCCCATTCCTGTTCACCCGTGGATTCTCAGTTACTCCTGCTGGGACTTGCTACCCATGCCAATAAGCTTATGCATCCTCACTTTTTTCAATAAATCACTGAACCGTTCCTGTCTGCCTGGATTGTCAGCTTTGGGTTCTCTCTCCACTGCTTCACACTCACCAGCCTGACAGACAAGGGCAATTCTCCTGCATAATGAGGACTTTTACATTTGATACCTCAAGTACATTTTTCTGAAAATAGTTTTACCAAAGTAAAACTTCAACTGNNTGATATTGCTACTTTTACTGAAGTGAAATATGAATACCACCACTGTCCTGTACAAGTAAAAATAATTCCTTCAAAGATTTACTTAAGTAAAAGTACAAAGGTATTATCATCAAAATTTATTAAGTATCAAATGTGAAAGTACTCATTATGCAGAATGTCCTCTGCCAGGGTCTTTTATTACTAAAGAGAACACACTTTATATTATTGGATTATTGTGATGTGATCAAATATATCATTATATTATGTATTATAATTGCTGTTGCATTAAGATGTAAGCAGATGTCATTTCTTCATGTCTAATACGACAAAGTTATGGGTGCTTTCTGACAACATTAACAAATTCCACTTTGATTTTCTGCAACTCACAAACTCTACTTGTAAGTACAGACGTTTAAGTGTCTCATTTAAGCCACACCTAGGTAAGACAAGAACATTGGCATGCTGCCGTCTTCTGACATTTTACACGTCACATTTCATTTTAATGTTCAACGAACTTTAATGTTCACTGTTGCTCATATAAAACCTGTTTCTCTTGTAACCCCATCACCTCTTCATGCACCTATGACTTTACAGTACATACTTTATATTATTGGTTTATTGGGATATTATCAAATATAGTATATTATTGTATTATTCTAATTATTGATGATAAAATGTAAACACAAAGCAATATAAAAAAGAGAATATAAAAAGACACATAAATATGATTTAGAGGATTAAAACAAACTAAAATAGAGAGAGATCAAAATAAGCTAAAATATATTACACCAGTGTAAACAGTAGAATAAAACACTGTGAAACTACAGTGCAGTGCAAGATATGAATAAATAGTTCCAAATGTAACCAAATAAAATGCAGTGGCAAACAGCACAGTCGACGCAAGTAATGCCATCATTGAATGGAGTGTACAGACGGATTGCCAGTTTCACAGCTTTCCAGATGATTAAAAACAAGAAGAACAAGCAAACTATGTGATAATGATGTGTGAGTAAGGTCACTCCCTTACCAAGTACATAAGATGGTTTCCTCTCTGTCAAAACGTCCAACACGACATGATCATTGGTTTTTGCGTCAAGGAAAATCTTATTTTGTTTTTCTTTAGTTTTAGGCTCACTGATGCATGAAACAAAACAAAGTAGTAAGTGTAAGTGATGAATAAGAAACACTCTCAGGTCAATTTCTACTTGATGAACAAAGAAAACCCTCTGGTCAGTCTCTGTTGTCTTAATGAATGTATTTATTACAGTTCTGGCGCCAGGAAACAAAAGGCCATACAACAGTGGCTGCATAGTTATTGCTTCCCAGTCCCTTCCCCACTACTCTAGATTCTCTATACAAGAAAACATGGTCACAAGGGGGCACATGCATGGCTCCTTTTGCTATCATGTCTTCTTCCCTAAACAACAAAATCCAGTCAGCACCAGTTTCCAACATAGCATATCTCAAAAAACTGAGACACCTCAAGGTCTTCTAGTCTTTAAGGCTAGACAGTCTGAACCTCCTCTGATCTATGCTATGACCCACTCTATGCCCATTTTGAGTTATCCAACGGACTGTAACTGTGATTCAGCATTTTACATATACATATCAGTAACTTTCTACCACAGTAAGAATTATCAAAAGTCACCCAAATTACATTACTCATTATTCCTGAGGATGTATTGACAACAGTCTAACATATCTAGAAGAATATAACATATCAAACTTGTCGGGGATATAACAGTTAAGTCTTGAACTTATTTCTATTGTTGTCCATGTTGTTTACACAGTCCACCAACCTTTGTCAAGACGTAGACATTCAATGTGTGACATTAAGATATCTTTAAAAATAAGAACTAAAGAAGTAAACTGAATTGTAAAAAAAATCCACAAACTCTTTTCAGAAAGCAGAAGACAGTAAAAAGTATCAAAGGCTTCAAAAAAAGAAATCATTCTCATTTAAATGTAGAAATAAAAAATGAATAATTATATCTGTACTTTTGATCTGGTGCACAAGTAAACACATGAAATTAAAAAGGGTGTGGTAAGGTGTGCTGACATGATGACTGTCCAAGTGACAAAAGAGGAGGTGAGTGTTTGAATGTTCACGCTGTAAAAATGGGAACACACCCAATCCCTGAGGATTTTAGCTATACATCTGTCATAAATGTATTCACCACATGTACAGTATATAAAGTGCAGCAGCCCTGATTTAGTATCACCATCCAGGAAAACTAATCCACAGTACACAGCACACTTACCTGTTCATCATGATGAAGCTGATCCTTTCTCTGACTCTCATCTGGGCACTCTCCAGCACAGGTAACTCCACTTATTCTTACATTAGAGTTTCTGCAGAGAGAACAATTAAAACTTTGAAGACATTTTTCCATCAAACCACAACTGTTTTTTAGAAAGGATATTAAATCTAAACATTCAATATTACATATATTACAATACTTATGCAAAATATATGATGACTTGAACATTGTGTAGGAAGCTGTGCAAGCATATATGAGTAGAAGTGAAAAGTCTAGTAGTGCATATTAGACACTTTAAATAATTTTTAATAATAACAACAATAATAATACAAATTTTCAACCTTNAGACCACTAAAACCCTGTAACCCGAAACACCTCACACATTTTATTTGACATTTGTGATGTGATCATTTCATTGACTCTTTCTCTCCCCATTGCAGCTGGAGCACTTCAGTGTCAAACTTGCTCAAATTTGAATTGTTCAAGCACAGTACCACTAACATGTCCCCCAGAGATGATGTGTCTAGCAGTTGCCACTCAAGGTAGTCATTTCTTTATGTTACTTTTCAGTGAAATACATGTGCTGCTCAGTTACGTGTTCTTTCCGTGAACATTCACAAACTGCATCTTGATTTTGCAGTCACTTCATCTGGAACTACAATACAGCAAATCGTAAAGGCGTGTACACCGTCCTCCGTGTGTCCAGCCACAGGCTCTCAGACATCGTCATACAACTTTGGGATTTCAAGTTCAGTTACATCTATTAAATGCTGCAACACAGATAACTGCAACTCAGAAACTCTGCCTTGTAAGTACAGATGGATAAGTAGCTCATTTAAGATAAGAAAAGACATCCTGCCATCTTCTGAAGTGTTGTATTTTCATTTTTTGACACTTAAATGTTCTCTCTTCCTCAAATAAATAATGTTGTTCTTTTCTGTTTCAGTCCCTGCTCAGACCAATAACAGCCTGCGGTGTTTCACTTGTAACTCACTCAACACCTCTCAATGCACCACTAAATTACAGTGTAAGGGAGTGGAGGACCGCTGCTTTCAAGCGAATGGTGAGTCTTTATGATACAGAGTTTAACAAAGTTTGTCTCCAAATGAGTTTTACTACCTCAAAGTGTTTCAAACAAATTCCCACTTGTGAGATCTGGAGAATCACATCTACTCAACTCAAAGTTAAACTTAAGTGCAATTATGAGGTACTTAAACTCACATTTGTATTATATGTTACTTTATACTTCTAATGCATTTCATTTCAGAGGTAAATATTGTCCTTTTTACTGCACTACATTTATGTTATAGTGACTAGTTACTTTACAGATTTCATGACAGATCATCTCACAAGAACATTATAGATTCAACAAGTCCACAGTAGGTAAAGCAGTAAAATTAGCTCCACCTTACACCTCAGTAATAGGAATCCAATTAGGGCTGCAACTAATGATTATTTTCATTATTGATTAATGTGCCAATTAGTTTTGGTTTGGTCTATAAAACAGCAGACATTTTTGACAAATGCCCATCACAGGTCTTGTTTTGTCGAACCAACAGTCCAAAACTAAAAGATATTCAATGTACTATAATGTAAGGCAAGGAAAGTAGCAAATTCTAACATTTGAGAAACTGAAACCATTACATTTTGTTTTGAATAAATTATCAAAATAGTTGCTCATTATTTTTCTTTGATTGACTAATCGATTAAGCGACTAATCACTGAAGCTCTAAATCAAATAATAAGAAGTGTATATATATAATAAAACAACACTGAGAGGAACTATTCTGCAGAGAGCCCTTTAATTCGGACACCTGAAGTACATTTATCAGTACTTATGTACTTTTTAGAGATGTCCCGAGCCGATCCTAAGGATCAAAATTCAGGCCAAAATGAAACTTGTCTGTTGTCGGGTTTGTGTGCTCTCTGTTAGCTGGCGTCTGTCCTCAGCCAAAGATTGTTTATGAGGTAAAAGAAACTCCACTCTGTAGCACCACTGTGCAACCACATTCTCCCATTTCCATATCATATCAATAATTTAAGCTTTTATATTTAAATAGTTTTTAATCAGAACCTCCAGTATTTGGATAAAGAACAATGACAGGTGTTATTTCAGTTATGTCATATACATAATAATCAACATTTAGGTAAATAAGTATCAAATCTGACTTGGTATCTACAGATACTCAAAATAAAGGATCGGAATCAGGGCCAAAAAAAACATCTCTAGTACATTTACATAAGTTTTTTCATTCGAGACTTTAACTTGTAATGGACTATTTGTACATTGTGGCATGTTACTTTTACTTAAATGAAGGATCTGAATACTTCTTCCTCAGATTTGCTAATTGACAGTTTTTCATCTACAGTGACAGCTGGGAACAGCTCTATTCCATTATTTGGCTGTGTATCTGCAAACCAGTGTGCCGCTGCTGTCGGCCTGGACAGCCTACCTTACATGCAAAGTGTTGTTAACTTCACCAGCGGACCACCCTGCTGTGAGACCAATTTGTGTAATACTGGTAAAACAACAATTGTGGCCCCAACAACAACAACTGCCAGTGACGCCTGCTGTATCAGACTGGGTATGTTCCATCTGCTACTCGGACTCCTTATCTTTACCCTCTGTTAGAAGACAGAAAACAGTGGAGGAAGCACCTTCGAAGCCACCAGAAGGACACTGAAAGAACCTTTTGAAGCCTGGACTTGGGTTTACTGCTCACTGCCATCTTTAGGTGGCAGTTACAGGGGCTAGAAAATCCAAATTTAGGACAAAGGGGATGGAGTCTGGGTGAAGCTGAGGTGGAACACGTAGGCAG
>NTHP01000007.1:3596331-3607781 GCA_003416845.1 Oplegnathus fasciatus
ATTTCAGAGGTAAATATTGTCCTTTTTACTGCACTACATTTATGTTATAGTGACTAGTTACTTTACAGAGTAAGATTTCATGACAGATCATTTACAAGAACATTATAGATTCAACAAGTCCACAGTAGGTAAAGCAGTAAAATTAGCTCCACCTTACACATCAGTAATAGGAATCCAATTAGGGCTGCAACTAATGATTATTTTCATTATTGATTAATGTGTCAATTATTTTCTCAATTAATGGTTTGGTCTATAAAACAGCAGACATTTTTGAAAAATGCCCATCACAGGTCTTGTTTTGTCTAAACATCAGTCCAAAACTAAAAGATATTCAATGTACTATAATGTAAGGCAAGGAAAGTAGCAAATTCTGACATTTGAGAAGCTGAAACCATTACATTTTGTTTTGAATTAAATCAATCAAAATAGTTGCCCATTATTTTTCTTTGATTGACTGATCAATTAAGCGACTAATCATCGCAGCTCTAAATCAAATAATAAGAAGTATATATATAATAAAACAACACTGAGAGGAACTATTCTGCAGAGAGCCCTTTAATTCGGACACCTGAAGTACATTTATCAGTACTTATGTACTTTTTAGAGATATCCCGAGTGATCCGGGCATATTTTAATGGATCGTTATCGGCTAAAATAAAGCAAATCAAAATTTGATCCTTCAAAATTCAGCGCCACCTACTGCTTATCTCGATGAAGTAGCTCCTGATATTTGCATAATAGTGGATGGAAACAGACATTCATTCACATTTTGTTTTGCAGATTTTCTCGATTTTTGCTAAAAAAAATTGCTACATTAGGATGGAAACCCAGCTACTGAGGTTAGCGAAATGCACAGATTCACTAAACTACATTCGCTAAACTATCAAAAAGACAAACGTCGCCCACAGTAGGTCATATCAGCTGTCGCTAATTAACATTAATTCTGGGAGAAAGTTGATGACAGATCAAAATTAAACTTGTCTGTTGTCGGGTTAGTGTCCTCTCTACTCGCTGACGTCTGTCCTCAGCCAAAGATTGTTCATGAGGTAAAAGAAACTCCACTCTGTAGCACCACTGTGCAACCACATTCTCCCAGTTAAACTATCATCCATATCATATCAATAATTTAAGCTTTTATACTTAATAGTTTTTAATCAGAACCTCCAGTATTTGGAGAAAGAAGCTTGTGAGCTAGCTACAGGTGTTATTTCAGTTGAGTCAGATACATATTTAATCAACATTTAAGTAAATAAGTATCGTCAGACACCCAAAATAAATGATTGAAATCAGGGCAAAAACATGCATCATGTAAGACTTCAACTTGTAATGGAGTATTTGTACGTTGTGGCATGCTACTTTTACTTAAATGAAGGATCTGAATACTTCTGAAATACGACTGAAATTAGCTAATCAACATTTTTTTATCTACAGTGACAATTGGGTCCAGTTCTATTCCATTCTTTGGCTGTGTTTCTGCAAACCTGTGTACAGCTGCTACCAACCAGAGCAGCCTACCTTTCATGCAAAGTGTTGCTAACTTCACCAGCGGACCATCCTGCTGTGAGACCAATTTGTGTAATACTGTTACGACAACAATTGTCGCCAGAACAACAACTACTGCCAGTGATGCCTGTTGTATCAGACTGGGTATGTTCCATCTGCTGCTCGGACTCCTTATCTTTACCCTCTGTTAGAACACAGAAAAAATGGATGAAGCACCTTTTGAAACCACCAGAAGGACTCTGAAAGAACCTTTTGAAGCCTTGACTTGGGTTTACACTCACTGACATCTTCAGTTGGCAGTTACAGGGGCTAGAAAATCCAAATGAGGAAAAAAGGGGATGGAGTCTGGGAGAAGCTGAAGTAGTAGGGAGTAATAAACTTAATTTTAATAATCTTTACACATCTTGAATTTACTTAGTACATATTCGCTGGGAATTTTCTCTCAAACATGATTGGATGCTGTAACATTATTTTACAGCTGAAGTTTTGTTATTTTGTAAAAACATAGTACTAAAAAAAGTTTTTAAAAAATACTAATGTCTGAAATGCATGTAAGACTCAATGGGAGAGGAAAAACTGTCCTCATAATAAAAACAAACGTTTTTATAACTTGGTTTCATAGTTTAAGTGGACTTTATGTCACCTGGTGACTTTTTTATACTCTGAGATCTCGACAGTTACACAGTGCAAGTGAAAAATTCAAATCTACTTGCCAGTCGATGTCACTGTTCTTACAACCAGTTCCAGCAACTGGTAATAAGGCACATAAGGTCTTACAGTGCCCTCTCCTGGTGGAAACAATTTACTGCATGATGGCAAGTCCACACAAAATGACCTCTCACTGAAGATACCAGTGATAAACAATACTATTTTAAGGGATTCTAACAAAAATATATAAATAAATCATTAATAGGTGGCTATGCACATAATAATCAGTAGTCAGATAAAGAGGGAAAAGATTTTAGTTTATTGACCCACTGGCATAACAGCAATATTCACAAAGTAACATTGGGCCCACAATATTAAAGATAACATACTCTGGTGTTAATTGTGCTGCAATCTACACTGTTATATCATTGCTCTGTTTACAGCCACATTTTATGGATAGGGTTTCTGCAGGGTTGAAGTTCAATTTAAAACTTTTTAATACTTTTTAAACACCACATAGAATGCAATTTATAGCTGTTTCACAATCATCTTATCTTACTATAAATGCGAGGAATCTCTGTCTGTCTTTCTGTCCTTCGATTATCTCGACAACCGATCATCCAATCGACTTCACTCTTGGCCGGTATATTGCTGAGGACCCAAGGAAGTGCAGTGTCGAATTTGGTGCATTAGGTGGCGCTGTAGCAGCATCATCAACTATAAAGGAAGGAATCTCTGTCTATATGTCTGTATGACTGTCCTTCACATATCTTGACAACCGTTCATTCCATTGACTTCACACTTGGCGGGTGTATTGCCGTGGACCCAAGGGAGTGCAATGTCGAGTGTGAAGTCGATCGGATGAGTGGTTCTCAACAACACTGCAAGCTTCACTTACGGGGGCCAAGAAATCGGCCCGTTCCGAATGGGCACTGCACTAGTCTAACTAAAATGAAAGGAGTCTGTTTGTTTGTCTGTCCGTCGATTATCTCGACAACCGTTCATCTGATCAGCTTCACACTTGCCGGGTGTATTGCTGAGGACCCAAAGAAGTGTAATGTCGAGTGAAGTTGTTTGGATGAGTGGTTCTCGAGAAAGCTGCAAACAGCAATACCAGAGGCAAAGCAATCGGCCCGTTCCGAACAGGCACATTTTGAACGGGCACTGCACTGGTAATTCCTAATGCTACAATGCATCAAATTAACACCACCTGGATCCAGCAGTCCAACACCCAAATATATTCAGTATCTTATAAGACAAGGACAAGCGACCAATCCTCAAACTGCAGACAGCAAATATTTGGCATTTTTGCTTGAAAATGACTGAAACAATTAATCAATTATCAAAATACTTTCCAAATAACTTCTGTTGATTGACTAATCGACTAATCATTTCAGCTCTGTATTTTAATACATAAAGACACAGATCTGGACCATCCATTCAGAGTAGAACTGCGAGTTATCGATTCATCTGCAGATTCTTATCTTGAGTGATCGATTCATTGTTTGGTCTAAAAATGTCAGAGTAGCGAAAATGCCCATTACAGCTTCCTAAAGCCCAAGGTGATGTGTTGTGTTGTGTTAAGTGTTTTCTCTGAACGACAGTCTACAATGATATAAAAAAGAGAAAATCAGCAAATCTTTACATAAAGAGGCTGGAACCAGAAAATGTTGGTCATTTTAGCTTAAAAATTGCCAAAATAATTGTTGATTAATTTGCTGTCGATCTGTTACATAATGGTCTCATCATTTCAGCTTCAATCCGAAAGTATTTGTAAGATGTCACCTCTTCCACCCAGTATATAGAAACAGCAGACACATATCTAGTAGATCTAATAGTAGCTAATAGGGCCAGAGAAATACAGGAGACTCACTGTGAAAACGATTGAATGAAATGAAACTACAGTGACCAAGACCTAAAGTAAATAAATCATGAAACACAATCCTCCATTGGTTTTTTTGATAACACACAGTTTGTTGTGGGTCAAATGTCAAATAAAACTAAGGAAAACACGTACCTACCACTGGCAAGACCAGGGTCAGCCGATGGCCACTGGCTTAGCTTGGTGTGATCTGGTGACAGATACCAGGAGTGATTCACGGTGCAGAGGGTGTGGAGAGATGAAGAGTTAATCAAAGAAATAAAGGCCAAAGTTGGTGAATTCTATTTTGACACATACATTCATGTTTTGCTGGGGAGAAAATAGCCATACTGGTTAATGTGTAAAAAGTAACATACCGACGGTGGAAGAAGTATTAAGCTCTTTTACTTAAGTAGAAAGTACAACAATCTAAAAGTAGACAGAAGGGACTCTTTTGTCTCGTGACATGATCAAGATGGCAGAGTAGAACTCCCTCTGCTCAACCTCCCCTATCTATGTTGCAGCAAAACCTTTTAATAAGACCGATTTCTAGTCTATCAAACCTGAAAAACAAAACCATGACTTCTGCCTGCCTTTAATATTACAATGTCAACGCGATCACGCAATTTCAAAACCAAAGAGACGGCTGACAAACTACAAATGGATGACGATGAGACTACCGCAGGCCAGCTGACAGTGGCCTATCTGGAATCTACCTTGGAAAAGTTCTTCAATCAGGCTGAGAAGAACTCCAAAGGAAGATCTGAACATTTAGAAAGTCAACTGGAAACCATTCAAGAGACACTATCCAAGCATGCTGAAGATATCAAGACCCAGCAGTCAATCACGTCAACACTGCAGGTACAGATCAAGAACGCTGAAGACACCACATTGCAACACAGCGAAATACTGAACCAGCTTGAAAACAAATTGGCGTCTCTTGAGGATAGAAGCAGACGAGACAACCTGCACACCTCGTCTACCTGAAAGAGACAGAGGAGAGGGGAAACGCATTGGCTTACCTGATGACTAACATCCCCAAGTGGTTCCCACGTCTCCCTGAAAATGCACCGGTCACAATTATTTTGGGTGGGGGGGTTGGGTAGGGCCTTTGTTTTTTGTTGGGACACTTCTCTCCTTGTCTTGGGAGAGGGGTACAGGGTGGGGAATATATTCAAGTTCTTTATTCAAACCCCACTGCTATGGTGTTTACGGGGAACATCTGTTCTAAAAAACTTCTCGTATCTCGTAGCTAACGCCAGGGCTGCCCTCTTCCCCCTTTGTTATTTGTTCTTTCTCTTGAACCTGTCGCCAGGCTGTCCGACAATCAGTCTGTCATCAACCTATTACCATGCACAACACCAAGCACTTTATTTCTCTATATGCCGATGATATATTGCTTTTTATCCAGAATGTCCCTCAGTCTCTTCCCCACCTTCTAAGTATATGCAATAGTTTTAGTCACATCTCGGGATATAAAGTTAACTGGGGTAAATTTGCTTTACTGCCACTCAATGCATCAGCAAGACAGTTGATCTCCATATCCAATATTCTTGTGGTTCAGAATATCAAATACTTAGGAGTGTCAATCCATCCCTCGTTTGTAAACGTTGTAAAAAACAACTACAAGGCACTTATGACAGAGGTAGAAGCAGATTTACAAAGATGGAAAACTCTCCCGTTATCGCTTCACTCTCGCATCTCCATTATTGAAATGAATGTCCTCCCAAGAATCAACTTTCTTAGCTCAATGATATCTTTACCCACACCTATAGACCACTGAAAAAAAAATCCATTCTTTAACATCTACGTTTATATGGGGGAATAAAAAACCCAGAGTGAAACTGACTACTCTCCAAAGACAAAAAGGCAAAGGGGGATTTGGTGTACCTAACTTCCAGTGGTACCACAGGTCATTTGTACTGCGCCCTGTCTCCAAATGGTTAAATCCTGTTTCTCGTGTGTCTTGGAGGCCAGTGGAAGAGAACATGGTGCACCCTCACAGGTTACAAGACCTGATCTACTCCAACATTTCACTCAAACAATCAAGACAGAAATTTGGCTCAATTATTACTAAAGTAATCTCCACCTGGCGTCTTGCCCAAAAGCACTGCAAAATCTGGTATTTTCACTCTCCCATTTTTCAAAACAATAACCTCCAATTGGGAAGCAGTAAAGGGGTGCATGATCTCAAGGACATTTACCTATCTATCATCTATTGACAGACTGTGGAAGGCGGACCTCCCTTCAAATAGCTCCAACCCAAATTAGAATCTATTCTGGCTAAATAATCTCATTTTAATTTTATACACAGAACATACACTGAACAAAAATATAAACGCAATTTTGTTTTTGTTTTCGCTCCCATTTTTCACAAGTTGAAATAAAAAATCCAAGAATTTTCCTACGTACAAAATAGATATATTTCTCTCAGATTTTGTTCTCAAATTTGTTTAAATCTGTGTTAGTGCGCACTTCTCCTTTGCCAAGATAATCCATCCACCTGACAGGTGTGGCATACCAGGATGCTGATTAAACCGTACGATTAGAACACAGGTGTACCTTGGGCTGGTCACAATAAAAGGCCACTCTAAAATGTACAGTTTTATTACACAACATAATGCCACAGATGTCGCAAGTTTTGAGGGAACGTGCAATTGGCATGCTCAGGGTCAGGGTCTTGACCCTGGACAGGACGATGCTCTGGATTGGCGTGTGCGACAGCGTGTTCTTTCTGCCAATATCCAGCAACTTCGCACTTCCATTGAACAGGAGTGGGCCGACATTCAACAGGCCACAATCAACTCGATGTGAAAGAGATGTGTCACACTGCATGAGGCAAATGGTGGTCACATCAGATACTGACATTTCTGATCCACGATCCTGTATATTTTCATTGTTTAAAAACACACTGTTTTTATCATGTAAATATCATCACTCAAACACAAATCTATGCATGCTGTATACTGTATATACTGTCATATCCACCTACCTCATGTATATAAAGCCACCTGTTACAATAATCATATTTATTTCAGCATCCTTTGCACTCTGCACCATTGCACTATTGCCTTACTGTCTACAAATGTTATTGTTGTTNTTCACGGTGCAGAGGGTGTGGAGAGATGAAGAGTTAATCAAAGAAATAAAGGCCAAAGTTGGTGAATTCTATTTTGACACATACATTCAATGTTTTGCTGGGGAGAAAATAGGCATACTGGTTAATGTGTAAAAAGTGACATACCGACGGCGGAAGAAGTATTAAGATCTTTTACTTAAGTAGAAAGTACAACAATCTAAAAGTAGACAAAGGGACTCTTTTGTCTCGTGACATGATCAAGATGGCGGAGTAGAACTCCCTCTGCTCAACCTCCCCGATCTATGTTGCAGCAAAACCTTTTAATAAGACCGCTTTCTAGTCTATCAAACTTGAAAAACAGAATCATGACTTCTGCCTGCCTTGAATATTACAATGTCGACGCGATCACGCAATTTCAAAACCAAAGAGACGGCAGACAAACTACAAATGGATGACGATGAGACTACCGCAGGCCAGCTGACAGTGGCCTATCTGAAATCCACCTTGGAAAAGTTCTTCAGTCAGGCTGAGAAGAACTCCAAAGGAAGATCTGAACATTTAGAAAGTCAACTGGAAACCATTCAAGAGACACTATCCAAGCATGCTGAAGATATCAAGACCCAGCAGTCAATCACGTCAACACTGCAGGTACAGATCAAGAACGCTGAAGACACCACATCACAACACAGCGAAATACTGAACCAGCTTGAAAACAAGAGTCTAGTTTAAGAACTTAGAGTCAAATTCCTTGTATGTGTACACATACCTGGCCAATAAAGCTGACTCTGATTCTGTGCAAGGCACACACAAAAGTACTGCCTCTCCTCACTGTCAATCCTTTTCCCTCGTCTCTTCTTATGGACAAAATCTATCTCCTTTTTAAGTGTTTGTCAGTTGGAAAGCTATGGAACAACAAATATGGCTGTTTCTTTTTCGAATTCAAACAAAAAGGCACGCTACATGCCTGACTGTTTCTTGACTGCCACTGTTTTGAGCACGAGTTAAGTGCAGCCCAGGCAGAACATGATCATCACACACAATAGTGTTGACCCCTTTCAACAGATGGGACAACAATAAAACAAATAAATTGAACAAGTTTGTGTTATTTATATAACCTGATTTATAATTTATTCGATAAACTGAAAATGATCTTTAAACAGACAAAAAGCACTGTTAACTTTGGGGAACAGGGCCTAGTGAAAAGGGAGAAGAGCAGCCTTTTCACAACCATCTTTTGACATGAAATTAAACCATGCATGATTGTACGCTTTTAGCGAAGACAATGGCAAAATCTCCTGTTAAACATGTAACAGAGTCACAGCCGAATCCGAATTTTTGCTCTGATTAGCAGATTTGATCACGTTTCAACACTTATTTTTAAACAGTGAGACGAGCAACAATTTCACCAAGTGAATTCAATCAGTGGAAGAGGAATTCCAATCTTTTACATCAGGAAAAGATGCAGTAAAACAAAGTAATAATACTTGATGACCAGTGGTTAGGATTAGGGTAGTAAGTACACGTACTCAAGTAACTCTACTTCAGGATTGGTTTGAGGTATATTTTATGCTATGTTATTTCCTTTATATGCAATGTTACACTTCTACTTCAGTCAAATATTGTACTTTTTACCCCACTACATTTATTGGAGCTATAGTTAGCCACTTTGCAGGTTAAGGTTTTACTTTAAGTTCCTTATTTGTCATGTACAACAATTACAGTGAGGCAGTCATGGCAATGAAATTCTTGTTCTCAGGTTCATTCATACCAAGCCTTTGATGAGCCTATAAAATACAACAGTAAATAGGCCTAGGTAAAATCAGCTCCACCTCGACCAGCTGCAAAATTGAAATGCTTCTTAAATAGTAATTATTTGGTAAAACAAGTGCACATAACATAATATATGATGATCAGTGTCTGGCTTGTAGTTAGTTTTGTCCATTCTGCCTCTCTGTCCCTTCCTTCAGCCACCTCTCACCTCCCCCAGGCCTCTGGGGCTTCTCCGGACTTGCCTTTGACCATCCATCCACTAGATGCCCTCAGACTTTCTCACCAGTCCCAGTCATCTGACTCCCACATACACCTGCTCACCTGTTCCTCATTCCCAAATATCCCTTGTCAGTATTTATGCACTGTACCTGTACCTGAACCCTTATCTGTGCGTGCCAGCCTGCCAGTCTGCTTGTACCTTTTCCCCGCCCCATTCCTGTTCACCCGTGGATTCTCAGTTACTCCTGCTGGGACTTGCTACCCATGTCAGTAAGCTTATTTATCCTCACGTTTTTCAATAAATCACTGAACCGTTCCTGTCTGCCTGGATTTTCAGCTTTGGGTCCTCTCTCCACTGCTTCACACTCACCTGCCTGACAGACAGAGGCAATTCTCCTGAATAATGAGGTCTTTTACTTTTGATACTTCAAGTACATTTTTCTGAAAATAGTTTTACCAAAGTAAAACTTCAAATGCAGGAATTTTAACCCATTTGTAATGAAGCATGTTCACTGTGATATTGCTACTTTTACTGGAGAAACCACCACTTCCACCACTGTCTATTACAAGTAAAAGTCATTCCTTCAAAGATTTACTTGAGTATAAGTACAAAAGTATTACCATCAAAATTTATTGAGTGTGAAAGAATTTTCCTTCTTCATACTAAAGGTAATAAGACACAGTGATTCCCCAGGTCATGTTCGGGTCAGTTGCAAACCTAAGAGCAGAAGGTCACAGCCTGTCTCTTTCAGAGCAATTAGTTGCACTCTCTGTCTGCTAAGGATGACTGGTCTGAGTGCACTGATAGACAGTCTCCTTTTTGACATTCAGTGAATTTAGTGACATACAACGTGACTTACGTCAAATTTAGGTAAGCATAGTTCTTTGTTTATGATCCAATATCCAATAGAATCTCCACACATCTTTAGCTGGATGAAGAATAACCTTATTTAGACACGTAGTGTGCCTGCATATGTCCAGTAAGGGGTTCAATACTCTCTGCCAGGAAATAACCTTAAGAATTGGATGGCATTACACGGCGTTCGCTTGTACTGTTTATCTCTTTTCTCCTCGATCAAGCTTCAATAAATACTTCTGCGTAAGTCATCCAGGTGTCCTGAAACTTCTCCACTCACGAGTTAACCAACTCCCAGATTTCCTTCACATTAAGTATCAAACGTGAAAGTACTCATTATGCAGAATGGCCTCTGCCAGAGTCTTTTATTACTAAAGAGTACATACTTTATATTATTGGATTATTGTGATATGATCAAATACAATGTATTATATCATTGTATTATTATAACTGCTGTTGCATTAAGATGTAAGCAGATGTCATTTCTTCATGTCTAGTACTTTTCAGTGATATACAGCAAAGTTATGGGTGCTTTCTGACAACATTAACAAATTCCACTTTGATTTTCTGCTACTCACAAACTCTACTTGTAAGTACAGACAGAAAAGTGTGTGTTATTTAAGCCACACCTAGGTAAGACAAGAACATTGGCATGCTGCCGTCTTCTGGCATTTTACACGTTTCACATTTCCTTTTGTGACACTTGAATGTTCATTGTTGCTCATATTAATTATGCCACTTGGGTTACTCAGATAAAACCTACAGTGTTTCTCTTGTAACCCCATCACCTCTCAATGCACCTATGACTTTACGGTACATACTTTATATTATTGGCTTATTGTGATATTATAAATATAGTATATTGTTGTATTATTCTAATTACTGATGTATTAAAATGGAAACACAAAGCAATATAAAACAGACAATATAAAAAGACACATAAATAGGATTTAAAAGGATTAAAACAAACAAAAATAGAAGATCAAAATAAGCTAAAATAGATTAAACCAGTTTAAACAGTAGAATAAAACACAGTGAAACTACAGTGCAGTGCAAAATATGAATAAATAGTCCAAAATGTAACCAAATAAAATGCAGTGGCAAACACTACAGCCTACGCAATTAATGCCATCATTGAATGGAGTGTACAGACGGGTTGCCAGTTTCACAATGTTCCAGATGATTAAAAACAGTAAGCCCACATCCGTCTGTGTGATGATAAGGTGTGAGTAAGGTCACTCCTTTACACAGTATGTAAGCATTCTTTTTCTTTCGTTTTGGGCTCACTCTCACTGATGCATGAAACAAAGCAAAGAAGTTATCTGACTGCTGTGCCACATTCCTGCTACTTTGTAAGTGTTGAATAAACTAGAATTACCAGCCTGTGGTTGTATGTCTCCACCAACCAGTCAACTTGCAGTTTTCATCCATGTCTGTCCAGACTCATATAATATACACTCCCCTCCAAAAGTATTGGAACAGTGAGGCCAATTACTGTATTTTTGCTGTAGACT
>NTHP01000008.1:0-33347 GCA_003416845.1 Oplegnathus fasciatus
TAGGTTACATGTTCCCTCCGCTTCACTCCCCGCTGCAAAGAGACTACTTCTCCGGGAGAAGAGCGCTCCCCAGCCCCGTTTCGTCTGATGTCGTGGAAAAATCTGACCCGGTGGCAGGCATTGAGAATTAGAAGCCAATCTTCTCGCTGTTGGGCTCGTTTGCTTATGCAGGTCATATAGAGGCATCGGTAATATAACTTTATATTCAGTTTCATAAAAAGTTGAAAACTCCATAGAGCGCTTTTAAGCATAACACAGATGTTTATTTTCCTGAACATTTTCTTTATTCTGTAGTGTAATGGGTTAAACATCAGCGAGGTGGTGGTGGCAGCCTCTGCAGACACAGAAATCAGCAGGACTTTCCTCACTCACATTAGAGTGATAAGATGTAGGCTGAAAACTGATAAAGTGGCCCTTTAAGTCACGTTCAGAACCAGGGCTCGTAAAATGATGAATCATTTCATTCTTTTTTTTTTTTTTGAGATTGCACGTGACTTTGATGTATCTAAACTTCACTTTGATGCTTGCACAAACACGACAGCAGCATGGCATCAGCTGCTGTGGCTTTTGTAATGACATTTGGCTAAGTCTGTTGGACTCAGTAAAAGGACTGCAATTGGCAGAGCCTGTATCACAATACAGAGTGCTTTACTTATCCACATAGTACTTTATCCACACCTGCGAGAGCGCATACACAAGTCAGTTTTAGCCCTTGTGCTAAAACTGACTCATTCTCAGGAATCAATTTTAGCACAATGGCTGCTAAACAAAAGGTAGTGTTTACATGTCATCACTGATTAGACGTTTGTACATCAGTGATTTTGACTCACATGCCTGGGTCTAAATGTTCCAGCACAGGACAGGATGGTAGCAGAGCTGAAAGGAAGAGTAATGAAAAAACAAAAGTCCATGTATATATATTATCTATAATAATATCAAATTATATACTCTAATATCTATCTATAATAGTCGATAATATTTTCTATTTTTGCACAAGAGTCTCTCGCTAACAGGGCTCTATTGGCTTATAGCTACTCAGGTACATGCTCAGACAGTCAGAATGAGCCTCTTCAACCCTTCGGGGTGCTGCCCTTATAAAAGGACAGCAGCCGCCCACATCTCCTCAGTGACAGCAGACGATACCATGGATAGCTTCATCAGACCACTCTGCAGAATTCTGCGGTTCCTGCCACAGTCGACTGCACCGGCTACTGGCTGCTGAGCACACCCCTGCTGGTGTCACATAACTTTCTCACTTACTGGCCCCAGCACAAAGTTTTCTCACTCCCAAAAATATGCCACAGCTTCACATCAAAGGATATTTATCACTGCTCTGTTCTCCTTGCCATCATATCTGCTTTTATTGCAGCACATACTGATCTATTCTACACATCATTTTATAGCTCCTGGATGTAATGCCATGATCTCTCTGACATAATGGCAGATGCAAATAAAAAGGTATTCAGGCCAGCTAGATTCCAGTTGCTCCACATGATTGTTTTGCATTGTATGCTCTGCAAGATAGAATTGTTTTTCTTTTCAGCATGGACAAAGATTAAGTTAAGATAGATAAGAGGTTCAGTATACTTATAGTGATCACAGTTACAGTATTCAACCACTTATGGATCGAAAAGCTTGGGACAGAATCATTCCTAAACAAATGCTGTTTAAATAATTCGCTTATAGTAATCAAGTAGTCTGCTTACAGTGTTCATTTTGGGTCTTTTCATACATGACAACATATGGGGAAAAAATTTAAAACTACAGTAATTCTATTTTTTTTTTACTCCCATGATACTTTGCCTCACGGTAACCCATCTGCTTCCAGCTGGCTACCTGAGGCTGGTGTGGTGTGCACATTGAAATCATGACGGGAAAGAGAATGTAATTTTCTCTCAATGAAAAACATAGTCTCCTCGAAGCTTATGACAGACTGCCAAAAGACGAGCCAAACAACGAGAAACAGTCATGGCTGCTAGTGATGGAGACAGATAACGAATGCGCACGGGGAAAGCACCTTTGGTTGAAGCCGCCCTCGTCAAGTGGATTGATAATGCCTGGTCACGCAATGGCCCCTAAATAGCGTACCCCAGTAAATAGCGAAGCTGTCTGTTTTATTACCTTATATTCATGTAAGAGATATACAAATGTCAATTAGATGGTAATCTGCATGAGAAATAAAGAAAAAGAAAAAAATTCGGTTTTAATAATCATCCGCTTATAGTGATCAATTTGACCCAGACAGACGTGATCACTGTAAGAGGTTTCCACTGTATTTCCATTGAAATGTTGACCACTATTCATTACATCATTCTATAATCATTGATTATAATACTTGTACTACTAAAGAGAACACGTTTTATATGATATCATAATATGTCATGAAACATTATGCTTATTACTTATGACAAAGAAATAAATGTTTATGAACACCACTGAGCCATTATCTTCATTTGCATGTCAGGTGTTGGCAAACACCTTTTTCTTTACTTATTTAGAACTGTCAGTCACCATGACTATCCAGAAATGCTCAAATTCAATATTCTAATGTTTTCTTTTTTCTAAAAAAAAAGGCTCTGATTGCATTTTAGTGTGTACTGTAGGTTTGGGCTGTTAAAGACATAACTAATAGTTTTTTTTGATTGTGAGTTGTGATCAGGACTTTTGTGAACAACATCCCACTCTCTAAGTTAAGTCAATTCATTTTGGTTGAATCGCTGCGATTAGTGGATTTGTTTGTGTTCGAGTTTGTGACGTTGACCAATAGCAAACCAAGTAGACAGTGGAGCCGACTGAGGCAACAAAAATTGAGAAAACTATCATATTAACTGTCGCACCGTTCAATTTTATACAGTATATCCCTTTTCTGCAGAATAAGAAGCAATGCCAATAGAACTTCTCTCTACATATCCCAGCCACAAATGGTGGTAGCTGCTATTAGTAGTAAAAAGTCTCTACGCCACCAAGCATCCAGCACCTATTTTGGGAGGGTGCACAAATAGCTTTAGCTGTGCCACTTTTCGGTGTGACTGTTCACAAACTCTCCTTTGCTTTAAATATGTCAGGAGTTTAAAGAAAGCTTCTCTACATTATACATCCCATGCGGTTCAGACAGACATAAAGGCAAACGATTAGCAGTATAACCTGAGTGTGAGAAAAGCTGTAAATTAGCTGTCTCTGTGGCAGAACTTTTCCTCTATCGCCCAGTTGGATTGAGCACACACTGTGAGTTTCTGCACTCGTCCTGATCACAGACCTATGTGTGATACCACAGGGCACAATGGGTGACATCCTTAGTAATCAGCACCTGCTGCCTGTGACAACAGAGGTGTATCGGCAGATGACATGTCATGTGGTCACATACTGTGTCTTGATGTGTGGGTTTGATAGGACGAAGAATAAAGGTGTGAGTCTAGACACGCGGGAGAGGAGAACTCAGTGGGAGACGAAGAAGCAGTGGCTTACATGCAGAGCTGGTGGTTTGTGTGAATGGCTAATGACGAACAAAGTCATCCACAATTCTCATATGGGATAGGAAGTCATGGGCGTTAGCTAGCACCCTTCCAGATGCACCAAAGCGTGAATGTCTCCTGTTGGCAAACGGTTACAACACCTCCCACCGTTTGCGCAGATTTGGCTTTCTATGTGTGTCGGTGTGTGTATGTGGCTGAACCTTCCTTATTTAGGCAAGCCTTAATTATGTTGCCCACTCACAAGGGTTTGTTTGCCATTTAGCCAAAAAAAAAAAACTGCACATAGACCAAGTGTATTAATTATAAAAATAATGGTCTGCACTTCGATTTGAGCGCTCCGCTCTATACAGCATTGTTTCCCATACTCCTTATCTATTTCCTCTCCCGTGCACAGGAGTTCAATTAAATCCTTCATTATCATTTTCTGCTTACCTCCGGGTTGTCAGATGCAAATTGATCCTCTCTTTTCCACACTTTTTAATCAACATCAGCCCGAAGAAAAACAATGCCTCCCACAAGGTAACACTGTTTGTCTTCGATACGTAGAAATCAATCTGTCCTGCAGTGTCCATTTATGGTGGAAGAGCTGCAGTATCTGATAGCTTTGGAAGGCTTTGACCCTTTGTTACTGTATATCCTGGGGTGGGAATGAAGTAGTTAGCTGTGTTTGAGTTCTGAAGGAACGTGCACGCATTTGCACACACACACACACACACACACACACACACACACACACACACACACACACTGTCCTTGAGCATTTAAGAGAGTGTCTAGTTGAGACAAGAAAAATTCTTTCTCTTTTGCATTTGTTAGAAGTTTTCAACAGAGGCAGAAGGAGTTTATTTCTCCTTGCTTACACATTTAAACTGTACTTTTTCTGCACCGCTATTGTTTTAAATGTGTCAAGTTTCCTCTCAGGCTGTAAACAGCTGATAGCCAAATAACTAAACCCCTGCAAGGTTTGTAATGTAATAGAGGAACACGTCTTCATTTTTGACCCATTGTGCTCGAGGGACTTTGTGATGTGAGGAGAAATTATCTGTTAAATAATAATAATGTATGTATGCTTTGACTACACGACAGGGAGTTTAACCCATTGCGTTTGTTTCCCCAAGTCCACTATACAGTGAGACCTATTTTCATTCTTATTCATTCATTGGAAATGTGTGTAATATAGTATCCTTTATTAGTGATTTTCCATGAATTACGCAGTATTTTGCTTTTTGGGTATACTGCACTGGGCATCACCTCTATACTGATTCAACAGACTGAGCAGTGTTTAGTAGAGGCCTGTGTGCATGGATGTGCTTTGCTTTGTGGCTCAGCAAGTTCTCTGCAATTCACCGTACATGTGCAGTTTGTATAAATTGCGCACTGACAAAAAGATCTAAGCATCACTTCTTGTGTGAACTTTTGCAAAGACTGGGGCTGCGACCAAACCTAGTTTCAGACGCCCAGGCTCGGGTTGTTAATTTGATCATCAGGCACTGGTCTGTGACGTTTGAGAAGTTAATGGTAGACTCCAGTGTCTGAAGACAAATACAGTGTTCTCTGAGTGATTTGGACTATTAGTTTTTATTAAATCGAGAAAGTGATCTGCTAAAGCTTCTTGTTTTAAGAAAATGCCTCTGTTGGAATCAGTGGACACACACACAAACACTCATTTGAAAAATAGAAATGCAGTAATGCAGGGTTTGACAAGACATACAGTGAGTCACTGTCCAGTAGCACACAGTAGGAACATGGAACATGGCATTATACAAAGGGCAGCAGGTGAAACTTGGCGAGGGGAAATGCCAATGTCCGATGTAGTCAGGAGGACTGAAGGTGGGCACAGATTATCTGGTAGTACAAGCAGTTTACATCCTCATAACATAACTCACATTAACTCTGCTGCGGTCCTGAACAAGCCATGTATCGTGTGGGTCACAAAATGCATGAGGTGGTAGAGCTAGTAAAAGACACTAAAATTTTCTTCCCCTAGTGACGTCTACTTACATCCAGTTCTGACTGGAAAATGTGCACCCTGTCTTTAGTGCATCTCTCCAGCAGGTCTTCCAAATTAAAGGACAAAATATGTAAATACCCCATGCCCTAGTGCGACACACAGGTTCGTTTTCTGATCTGATACCCCGATCGGCAGAACAATACCATTTATCTGTGCCTCTCAAAACCATTGAAAAATAAATCCATTTTATGATGTGACAACACTCTGTTTAAGGTTTGGTTAGGTTTAGGCACAAGAACGACTTTGTTATGTTTAGGGAAATTCCATGGTTTGGGTTAAGATAAGTACTTTGATACTCTGACTTCCTGCTTTGTTTCCGTCATAATTACTACAGCTGCTAGAGGGTTTTGTCACTTGCATGCAAACATACCGTATGTTGGTTCACTAATGTTCTCTTTTGCTACATGTTGACACACACTGGTTCAGCATGGGTTGTATCAGCTCACTTTGAGGTCCAGACGTCAGGTACACTTCAGCAGGAGAATCTAAGTTTCAGTATACTGTGAAGTGTGTCTTTTCATCTGCTGTGAGTGTTTTTACCCCTGAGAGACAAAAAAAACTGTGCAGTGCAGCTTCAACACTGGTTTGGTTTTTAAAGATTTTACTGTATAACCCCAGCCTCTGTTGAGGTTAGTCAAATATTTAGTGCTGTGTTAGCACTGCAGTGTATGAGGCTTGAACGTGCACGATTCAACAGCAGCGCTGCTAATTCAAGTGAATAATTCTGCCATGTCTCGCTATGAAAATGATCCTCCGAGCATAAGCAATCATTCTTTATATGAGATGTGGTCTCAGTTGTTTGACCATTATCGTGATGCACATAGAAAGAGATACAGCTGTCAAGAGGCCAAATGGAGGAGCTAAGTTCAGTACTAGGTCAACCCTGAAACAATTCATGGTAAAGTGACAGTGCTGTCACCAATAGCTGCATTTCAGAGACGCATTAGAGAGAATCATTAGGGAGTCATGGTGAATGTCATATTAGGAATCCTTGTAACCAAAACACATTGCAGTGTTGATGTTGTCGTTATTATTGTTCTTGTTGATCCACAGTGTCACCTTGGTTATCTATTTTTGGAAGACAATAAAATACACTGACTGGACCTGCTACTTAAATCATGTATTAGTTCAGATTTATGAAATAAGGCAGTGGTCAGGAAAACCGTCATCTTCCCTCTCTGGTGAATGATTTTTATCTACAAAAATCTTTTCCCCTTTTGAATCACAGACTGTAGAGCCCAGAAACCCATCCACATATTGTAGTGTGTTAATGAATACCCAGCTGTGCCATATGTTTGCAGCTTGAATTGTAGGAAATGGGGCCAGCTCTTTTTTCAGTGGAGCTGGTCTTGTTTGGCGAATAGGCATAACATGAATTGAAACTGTCTGTGATTGTCATTGTTGAACTTTTTGAACAGCAATGAGAGAGTTGAGGTAACGAATGTCCACTTTGGTAACACAGTCTGCTCTTGATTACACATCACATTTCAGACACAATGGGCATTAAAGCAACCCGCTTTTTTGCTGGATAGTGGTTTGATTCCTTATGCATAGCGGCCTTTCTAGTAAAAGTAGTACAATACAATATGTGCTTATTATGCACAGAACTTCAATTACAGCAGATATGTTGCATTGCCATAGATACAGATTTATTCATTTGTGTCAACACACAAACACACTGGCTTTTATTTACACATTTCTGTTTTACAACATATGTCGCCACTACCACAGACAATGAAACAAGGGGTTTGAAGATAACCAGAAAGCAATCAACGTTTGGCGGCAGTTGTCAACCAGCGAATGATTTATGTCCGATCGCAGCTCTGGTTTGCCTCTCCTCCTGCCAGTCAGCGGCTGGTGTGTTGTTGTGAAGCAGAGGTGCTGCTCACGGTTTGATTGGAGTGGCGTGGAGCTGCAGCACATGAAAAAAGAGCCAGTGTCACCTTGTCACTCTCGGGCACGCTGCCAAACTGCTGGCGGGGGGTTGGAGCGGGCATGTTGCCGAGGAGGGGTGTGTGTTGAGTACTGTGGTGATGAATCATTGTGCTGCTCCACTCTCTCCCCATACCCCTCCTCTCCCCCAGTCTGTCCCGCACCCCACCCTCCACCTCACCCCATCACTAACACTGTAATTATCCGCCTGTGGAGGGTGGGACATCTGCAATAACACTAGAGTTTGATCATTTGTGTGTGTGCGTGTGTTGAAGACGAGGGTGACTCACTAAGAAAAGGAGAACGGTGTTGGAGCGGGTAATTTAGGGTTGAATTGGTGATCCTGTTCTTCTGTGTGAGCTTGCACCTCTATTATTATTGAGTCATTTTCATAAGCAAGTCAGTGATTCTCAATCCCTGCTTGTCAGGAAGTTGGCAGCAGGTGGACTATTCTTTCATCTTATCAAGACGGTTGGTCAGAGGGCCTGTGCGGTTCATCTCAAGCTCTCCCCGACCTAGAGCTCCGCCCATTAGAGGCCTGCTCCCACTCCTCCCCCAGGTCTGCTCTTACTCGGGATCCTGCAGCTGATCAGGCCAGGGTTTATGTGTGGCACATCTGATCAGAGAGTGAGAGTTGAATGTGAAGTCACCCACGATCAAGGTCTGCGCTGAAATAGATGCTCCCATGGCAGCAGGGCTGTCACAACAGCCAGAGCTCGGTGGTGGAGAGGAGAGGTGGGTGGAGGTGACCCTGAGGGACTCAGGGTGTTGGCAACGCACATGCTCAGTTACAGTGATGGCTGCTGGCGATCGGGAGTGATAGTGATGGTTTCTGATGCTCGATCATCCGGCAGCTCTGTGGACTTACACTCACTGGTTCACTGAACGCTGCTTTTCCTATAAAACAACACCACTGATTAATTAAGTAGTTAATTGACTGTAGACGGTATCCATGCTGTTTGGAAAAAAATTGTACTGTATATTTGTCATTTATTGGCTGGATTATGGAAATATATACGTAAATACTTGAAAGGTCTTGCAGATTACATGTAGCATCACATTCTTGCATTATAGATAAGCTACAGATAAACAAGAAGGATGTTACTGGGATTATATGGTTGATTCTCTTTAGTCAATTAATCGATTAGGTGATTGCCAGAAAATAAGACAGTTTTGATAACTCTAACTCTAATAATTGTCATTTATTAAGAAAAAAATGACAAACATTCACTGCTTCCAGCTTCTCAAATGTGAGGATTTTCTGCTTTTCTTGGTTTTATACTTTACACGGTTTTGGACTGTTAGTTTGGACACATCAAGCAATTTTCAGACCTCACTTTGGGCTCTTTTATGACATTTTATAGACCGAACAATTAATATATTAATAGAAAAGAAATCATAAAGATCAATTTATAATTAAAAAAAACAGTTGTAGCCCCAATAATCCTGTCCTTCTTATTTAAACAAGTGTCTGCTGTGCAATCTGAATTAAAATTAAATTTTGAACTCGCAATCAGAGCCCAATAGTACAACTGGAAGTCTGTGAGAGCTAGTCCCTCACAGCCAAGCAGTCTGTTGTTGGGTTTGACTTTTTATTGATAAGAGATGCTGTTTCACTTCTGAAGCTGATCCTGATTGCTTTGTTTCTCTGTTGTCTGCTATAACCAACAACAAACCATAAACTGTCTACATGTTCTTTAACTCAGTTGTGTGTGGGAAACAATCTGTCGGACTGAAACTTTCAAGGCTCTTGCTTCTCGTGGTCGAGCCTCAGCAAGGTCACTGAACTACAGTGCTAATTATCACCTGAGGGTGCTAACTCTTCTCCCAGGACTGGGAACCCCCCACCCACCCAGCCTGTGCAAGTAGGGCCTGGAGCGAGTGGAGTGTGTGTTAGCATGAGTGCCGGTCGCATGTATGTGTTTGCTTACATCACATTTGTTCATGAGGAATGTATGTTCATCAGTATGCTGTGTGTTTTCTGTGTGTATGTGATTGTGAATGATCCCTCGTGGATCGTCATGGTGCTGAGGTCTAGTTAAGCACTTCTTAAGACAGCTGTGCTATCTGTCTTGTCTCGGTGGATTCCCCCCCTGATTTCTGTGAAATGAGACAATATGAGAGACCAGCCGACATCTCATTTGAAGACTAATTAGGTTATTCAGAGGGCGGGCGAGGGCGTGCAATGCATTAATGGTTTAATATGTGCTCTTTTAGATGATGAATATTGAGACGCATTTATGCTGCATGGATGAGTGAAAATACGTAGTGTTGGTGTGTGTAGGGTAAATGTTCCATAGAGGTCTTGGTAGAAGCAATCTGCGTATCTCAGCTTTAAATTCTCACATTATAATTGGTGGGATAGACTGTATGTAACACTGCGCCATGTTTGCTGACACACAGTTGATTTCTCAAAGATGAAAAAAAAAAAGACGACTGTGAAATGCATTTAGACAGCAGAGGCAGAAACATCTGTGAAGTCAGGAGTGTGAAGACGGGATAAAAAAAAATCTGAATCTGTTTCTGTTTGTCTCTCTGACTCTCCTTTCCAACCCCCTCTCATATAGACATGACAAGGTTAAGAGAAGGTTATAAATTTAAGGAAGCTGTCATGTGATGGCTGATTTGAATTTGTGACGTGCTGGGGGAAGTTTTTTCCAGTTAATGTGTGGTGTGTTAATTGAGCAACCACGTGAGGGGAGAAGACACCTCATGCCGTACATGTTGTCCCTACTCAGCTTGCCCCTTTACTACTGACTTTCTCAGCTCCAGAGGAGCAGCACAAGAGGAGGCTTGACGCGTGTGTCAACGTATAGAAAAAGATAGAGAGAGCATGAAACACAGAGAGAAATAGTGAGAGAGAAACCCCTGAGGGGGCAGAAGGGTAGCGGGAGAGAAGGCAGATCCTTCACATGACCTCCGTGTACATCCACTGGTGCTACCCGGAGCGCAAACATTGGCATGGCATCCAGAGGATATGGAAATTCACCCATGTCAGCCATTATCAGCTCATGGATTTGATATTTCTAGTCAGCTGAGATGGTCTATTCATCCAAGAGCACCCCGTGGAGAAGCAGAAAAGCCTGGAATAGAGACAAAAAAGGAAAACGTGGGAGAATAAGGAAGAAAGAGTGGGAGTCAGACAGTGATAACCTCATTTTATAACCTTCTCTGTTAAGCCATCAGTCTTTCTGACCCTTGTAATTAGCACACAAAGCACAGGGATGGAAAGAGCTACCTTCAATTGGTCCCTGTGAGACTCTGGTCTCAGCCTACAAATAAGATATTGCCGCATAGACAGTATTTTACTGAAAGCAGAGAATAGATTTGTCTCCTGGCAGACACAGCAGATATTTCATCCAGGGTATGCCTGCGGCTTAGAGCCTTGTTGGTATTAGTGCGCCTAAAAGTTGTTGGGAGCTTACAGTCCACATGGGAATACTTTCACGATATCAATTACTTCAAACACACACAGGAACTCGCAGGGATTTACACACACATTCACCGCAAGCCACGAGACAAAAAAACAGAGGAAACAGGTTGGCGACAGTTCCGGGAAATAACATAACAACTAACTCTTGTTTTTTCTAATTGGCTAAATCCGTACTAATTCTGTTCTATTATGGTGGGAAATGAGCATGATACTGCAGGGAAGTCTCTGTCTCTCCCCGCGGGGAGCAGGCAGCTCCACACAGCACAGCACACCCATCTTCCCTGGTACCCCCCACCAGCAGCCCCAGGGAGTGGAGGCCAGCCGGGTGAAGTAATTGAATAACTAACAGCAGATCACTATTTGGCTGACTCCAGCTCATTGGATAGACAGGAATGCTTAGACAGCGCTGGCTGGCAGGCTGGCAAACAGCGGACTGTATAGAAGCTCGCTGGAGAAAGCCGGAGCTGAAGACTGAAGCTGACGGTGGGTTGCACATGTAGTCTGAGCTACAGTACAGATAGTATGAGAGCAGCGGATAAGGCAAGAGGCGGTGTAAACTCGCAAGGGACCGATTTACCACCATTTCTGAGTTCTTCTTATTATGTAGCTTAATGACTTTAATGACTTGTAGAAAAATTCTGAAAGCAGTTAAAAGGCTTTGAGAATCAAAGAAAGGCTTTTGGAGGTCAGGGAATAGTTTTTATTCTTTTGGAGGGAGAGAAAGCCTGTACGGTCTGGTTTGTGTGGAGTCCTACAGGGCTGTGACTGCAGTACTGCATTCCAGCTCTTTGTCTTTGTTCCCGTGAAAAGGACAGGAAGTGTGTGGCAGTGTGGAGGAACTAGTTTACTTATTCATCAGGTTTTCAAGTTCTAGCGGACGCAAGGTTTCTCAGGGATGATAAATGGCATCCGAAGGCCCAGGTGGATGGGAAAGGGGAGGAGGTAAATAATGGAACAGCCTGACAAACAAAGGAGGCTCCATGATGCATTGTCTGAATGTGAAACAAAGCCACAGGTGTGTGTGTGTGTGTGTGTGTGTGTGTGTGTGTGTGTGTGTGTGTGTGAGCAGGACTGATGGTTGCTGAAACTCTCCTTGCCTCTCCATCGCTGCCAGACCCCTGCAGGAGCGTTTAGGCAGCTTTTGAAGTGAGCCTTGCAGCACCACCTCTGTGAAGTGACTGTGTGGATGAAGTCGGTGCATTTGGGCAGGGATAGAAAATAGAATAAATAAATATATAAAAGAAGGAACGTTCCCCCAGAGTGGAAATGTAACTCTAATGCAGCAGGAGGAGGTGGACAGGAAAGCTATTAAGGCTAAGCGAGGGCCTGGGGTCCACTCAGGTTTTACACTCCTACTCAGGGCTGCACCGTATGTATCCCTGATACACTCTCTCTCTCTCTCACACACACACACACACACACACACACACACACACACACACATCCTCTCAACCTCCTGTTCCAGCTCCGTTCCGTCTGAACTCTTTCTCAGCGCTGAGCTGAGCAGACTCAAGGAAACGGTTCATTTAAATGTACATAATTTGCTCTCGGAGGCTCACTCTTGGTCTCACTGTTCCCCTGTGGCGCCACAGAGAAACAGCCCAGGAGAGACGGAGAGAAAAGATTTTATCCTGGAAGAATCCAGTGGCCTGGACAGAAACACAGGCTGGTAAAAGCCAGGCAGAGTGAGAGCTTCAGGTACACTGGACATTTATCCCCTGGAGACTTTGATGCCAACACATGTTTTCATCTTGTCTCGCCACCAGATTCCTTATACTGGAAAAGCCCAAACACAATGCTGTGCATTTACCACAGTAAAGTGTAAAAAAAAAAATGTTTTGCCTCTTGAGAATTTAGTATCTAATGCATGTAGCCAGGTTTTTTTTATATACCTTTTTTCTGACACTCGGGGCAATACACTAGAGCTGCAACAATTAGCCCATTAATCAATTTGACAGACAGAAAAATAATCAGCAACTATTTTGATCATTGATTAATTATTTAAGTAAATTTTCAAGCAAAAATGGCAAAAAAAAATGTTGTTGTCAGCCTCTAAAATATCAAGATTTCCTGCTTTTCTCTCTATTAAATCATTATAAATTGAATATCTTTGGGTCTTGGACTGTTGGTCAGACAAAACAAGACATTAGGGACATTTCTGACATTTTGTAAACTGAATGATTAATCAGTTAAGTGAGAAAACAATCTGAAATGAATCGACTATGGAAATAATCGTTAGTTGCAGCCTTACAGTACACCATCAGGAATTTGCATATTCACACAAGCGCGCTCACAAATGCAGCAAAAGGAGAAATCAATAGGTAAAACAGGTAACAGGGTGAGAGACAGCTCAGGGTGAAAACAGGAAGTCAGGAAAGAGGGGAATTGGAGGAGAGTGAAAAGCGATTTGGCCTTTGTCAAAGTCAACACTTGGCCTTTTGCGGATCAGGAGGTGATTGTATTGACCGTGTTGCACAAGCTAGTATGTTGTCAGAGTGTGCGAGTTACACGCTGTGTCAGAATTACTGCAAGATGTCAGAATATCAGTCATGTGTTTGCTTGTGACTGTGTGTGAGGGTTGTCATAACCTCTGGATTTATATAGGCTCAGTCTTTACACTAACACTGACCCACATTAGCCAGGGGAGTGGTGGAGCTTCAAGCATTTTGTCTGTTCTCCAAGAACAAAGTAAACAAAGCAAACAAATCCTCATAATTGATTCTATTTGGGCTGAGTCAACTCATATCAAATAATGAGTAAACAACTGCAGGGATGTGAGGGATAAAAGACGTGCTTTGTACATCTTGTCAGTATGACTTTTAGTCAAATAAAATAAAACAGGCAACAATACAAGCAAAAAGATTTTTGTGGCCAAATTAACTTGCTGAAATTAACCATGGTTTAGAATATTTGTTGGACTTAGGACCCAAGGAACTGACGGGAGAAGTTTAATTTGTTGATATGTGAAAAGGTTGAAGAGTTAATGTCTTGGTACACTGCTCACAACTTTGTAAGGTACGGCTGAAATAAAAATCAGGAAAAAAATACCCTCCCATGTGCTGTCAAAAATTCAGACTACTCTCCCCTGAGAAAAAAGAAAAAATATACAGCCCACTCACCCTTTTTTTTGCAGGTGACGTTGTTTTGTAGTTCCTATGTAACGTACCAATCACTGTTTTATGTCAATTCTGTGTTCACATTCATCTTCTTATAACGGACAGGAGCCTCTCTGCTCTGATCTGCTCTTTGCTACATGCTATAGCTATAATGTAGTGTTCATGTGCTGTCTGTGCAAACTCATCACCTCCTGAGGAAAGACTTTTATTTTGAAGTACCTAAAGGTAAATGCTGACTGTATCGCAGAGCAGCAACCAACTACTAATTCTTTGTTAGATAAAAACTGGTCTACATCTACAGTTTTGATGCGCTATAAATATTTCAGCGCTCACTGGCGTCACAACATGCTGTATGTATCACAACATGATGGAAAATTGACATTAGTTACTAATCAACATCAAGATTAATACAGCAAAACTAAATATTACTTGAATGCAGAGCGAGGAGTGCTGTTCCAAACTTCCATTAAAAGCCTTAAATTTTGAGGCTGTTTCCTTTTTTTTTGCTAATATTTGCAAAAGCTTATGAAAGCTGCAGAACAAGGTCTGTCTTCAAAGTCTACATTCTCGCAGGACTTTACAGTACATGTGTCTAAACAATTACAGAGAAAGGTAAGTTACAGATTGGGGCTTTAATAGGTTTATCATTTAAGGTTTATGCAAACAAAGAGCACAATGCAAAAGCAATAACCTTTTCTACCTATAAGGATATATTTATGTATTTCATAGCAGACACAATTTTAATACAAAGAAACATATTACTAGGAATATTACACAGTAATCAGTGTCCAGGGACGTACAGTATACTACTGTAAAAGATGCTTGGCCAATTAATGAAGATTCATTACCTCTGTTTGCAGCTTTAGGGCCCCACATCTGAGAAACATGGCCGTTCTCTCTGTAAAGATGATGCATAATAATAATAATCTGGAGGTAATTGAACCAAACTCTCTCTATTATTGCATCGGTGGAGGTAAAAAGTAAAAGTCTGCACATCCATTTTCTACATCAGCCTATCCTATTCAGGGTTTTAGGGCAGCATACATTGGTTGAGAGGGATGGGGTACATTCAAACCCACACAGACAGAGCAGTGACATGCACACTCCACACAGTAAAGTCCCACTGCAAAATAAAATCTAAAAAAAAAGAAGAAGAAGCATTCCTCAAGCAACCAGATGGTGTAGATGTATAGTCTCACGGTTATGGGCTCAGTCTTAATTAAAGCTGCAATTGGCTAAGTAGAGTATTGTTAGTCCTGCTCTCGTTGCCCCTCAGCTGGTCAGGTTCACAACCCAACACCATCAGCTGTCTATTTAAAAGACATCTAGACCTAGCCTTAAGCAACTGGAACTTGTAAGATCCACCCCATGCTAACACCGACCATCTGCAATTACAGAAGCAACTCTGCTGTTCATCTGTCCATTATGACCTGTTTGCATATCCTCTGTGATTATTGTTGTTGCTATAACCTCCCTGCAGTTTGGCTATTGGCCTTGCTTTGATATCGCATAATTACACTCACTTCTGTAAATGGTATATTTCCCCAAAACATCTTAAATATAACTAAATAATTTTTATATGCATACATGTACCTTGTTGGTATATGCTGAAAATACCGTATGTATGTGAGAGTATAAGGAATTGGTGTGCATTTTAGTAAATCTGACAGATGACAAAACAAAGCATATGATTGTTTTGGATTTTAATGGCAGTGAGGTGAGGTTCAGCCTCCTTAAAACGTGCCTTCAGGCTTTCAGATTATGGAAGTGATATCACTTTTAAGCACATTGAACTTAGCACAACATTTTAACTGTTGGCAACCACAATGTTTTAGCAAACTATAGTAATTTATCACATTTCCATAATAATTAGTCAACTGTGAGCCTCATACCCGCCTCCAGGAACACAGTTAGCAGCTGCTTCATGCAGCCAGAGAGCACCAGACAAACACTGGCTGGCAATTGTGACTTCAAAGAACTACAATTTATCATTTGGAAAAAAGAAAAATTATAAGGGGTAGACATTAACACTTTGGAAAATGTCACCATTTTCATTTCCAAAAGATTCTTTTTATTTAATACTCAAAAAAGAAAAAGACAGGTGTTCATTCCTGTTAATATGTAACAGTATTCAATTAAAAGAAAATCTGTTTTTTGGGCCATCTAAATATGTTACCAACTTTGGAGAGGATTGGCCTATATGGAGAGATACATGTTTGGACAATTTATCCAGGGAAAAATATGCTTCTGCATGTCATTTAATTCATAATCAATTCTTTATTGACTGACATCTGAGGATGGAGCCCATGTGATATAGTCAAAAGATCCAGAACAAGCGAGTAAGTGGACCCTTAGTTGAGATTGTTTTGTCAACTAATCGATTCTTTCTTGGCTCTTCATCTAATTCTCCACCGAATGCCACTAAAATCTGTTTAGTTTCTGAGATATCCTGCTAACTAGAAACCCCTTACATTGTGCAGTAATAAAGTCCAATACAACAGTGTCAATGAGGTTTTGCATATATATTTTACAAAATATTAGAAACACATTTCAATGTAATGGAGTCCAATACAACACCACCACAAAGTACAACCTAAAAACATACCATATAGGTAGCACTGTATTTCTTGCTGGGCTATTGCGTTATATCATACAGGTGTATTTGTGGTCACTCGGCGTATGAGATATGTTGGATATAAGAATTAGAGATAGATACAATGTCATTGAGCTTAGCTGCATCAAGTTTAAGCAGTTTCAACTTTGCTACAGTTTCAGTGGTGCAACTTTGTTTGACCTTGGTTGGACTAACCAAGCTACATTGAAAGGTTTTACATGTAACTGTGGCCTTAGGGTGGGTTTACTGATGACTGATCAACAGGAAGGACCACAGAGGCCCTGAATGTTCCCTTAAATAGCTTTCACCTCCTTCCATCTGCCCACTTCCCTCGGGTTACTTTCCAAACAACTTTCGAATCCTCCCTGGTTCTGAAATATGTTTCAGACTGTTTTTGTAACAACTTAGTTTGGTGTCTCTGACTCATTTTTTCTGAATGATTACTGTCACTAGCAGAGTCTAATTAAGACATGTAGGAGTATTATTTTCTTTGTTTTTTTATTAATACAGAGAAATACAGAGAAATTTCCAGCATCTTTTGATAGCACACGCCTGTATACAGTCATACTAGAAAACCACAGGCTCAATTAGCTGTAGCAAATAATCTGGCCTTTGGCTGAAGCACTCTAGTCTTTGCCAAACTTTGCCGGCTGCCATGGCAACGGGTGACACTCTGACATTTTCAGTCGGGTGCGTTTATCACCTCACACCCTCCCTGCTATGTACGCCTATGACATTTTGGATGGGGCGGAGCTGGCACTGGGTACAGACACAGCTCTGCTGCTGGCTGAGGAGCCTCTCTTGGTGTCTTTATGTGTTTACTAATGAACAGAATTTACTGTATGTTTGTATGCTCATGTGTATGCATGTATGTAGATCAATGTCGCATACGTTTGTTCCCCTCAGGAGCTGATTTCTCACTTAAGCTGTTGCATCTACTTGCTGTGCATCTTGATGCCAAGAGTTGAATTAAAAAAAAATCCAAACAAGTAGTGATACCATGTTAAGTTATCTATTATGGAAACATTATGAATAACTCTGCCGTGTTTGCATGATTCATCTTATCTCATATTGGATGCATGTGTG
The DNA here is from genome assembly GCA_003416845.1 of Oplegnathus fasciatus. Classification (NCBI taxonomy): domain Eukaryota; kingdom Metazoa; phylum Chordata; class Actinopteri; order Centrarchiformes; family Oplegnathidae; genus Oplegnathus; species Oplegnathus fasciatus. The sequence goes on from NTHP01000008.1 coordinate 17,666, forward strand.
AAAAAATATCTATTCTATTAATGTGTGTATGTGTTCAAATGCGTGTGTACAGACCTTGTGTTTAAGCCTCTAGCCCAGTAATTGAAAATTGAATAGAACAGTGAAGTTGTGGGCTCATGGCTCATGGCCTAATTTGGCAGATGGCTCACTGAATCTCTCCGTGGAACCATTCCCTCAAGTGTGTGCGTGCGTGCCTGTGTATTTCTGCTTGTGTAACTCCTCAGAGACCAAGACTCCTCAAAGCGTCCTTTTAACGATTCAAGTTTCAGGATCAGCACTGGAAGTTGGGAGCCAGATGCAGGTGAGGTGTATTGGTGTTGGTTTAGTTTTTTCTCTCTCGGGCCTCCTCCCCTGTGGTCTGCTTCACCTTGCAGGGGCTCATTACCTCTTCTGTTTATTTGAAACTTTGTCTTATTCCCAGCCAGTCACCAGGTTAATGTATTCAGCTGAGGAGATGTCATCTTGAACATTTGTTGTTGCCTCTGCAATTGTGCATGTGTTCAGTGGCTGTGAATCCAGCCCAGTGGAACAGCAACAGTCATCTAGTCAGATTATCCCCAGTTAGCAAACAATTCAACCTTGCCCACTTGTACAGGTGTGCTCTTGTATTTTTTGTATTGTGAACACCAATTTGAGTTTAGACCCTGTCCTGTCCTCTAGGGCAAGAAACATGAGCTATCACATGATCAGACAGGTTGTTAACAAGCAACACCAAATTATCTAAACCATTTTATTTGGAGGTACACTGTAAAACCAAGTGAACGAAATGTCGGTGACAGTCCCTCATTGAACAGGAAAACTGTGCACAGTAGGACAAAGTTGAACCTGGACGCTGGGTATGTAAACTGTGATGGATGTTCACCAACAGACATTTTGGGTAAAAATTTCACTATTCTTCTTAGTTTTCACGATGAAATAAGGTTGGCTAATCTTGGGGCTTGTTTAAAACCTGTAAGATAATCTGACTGCTTGTCTTTCTTGCCCCCGTCACACCACTTGTCATCGCTTTTCCAGATCACAGCCATTAACTTGTTGAGTACAATGTTGTTATTATATACCCTTAAAGGTTAAGGTAAGGGTTGAGATTGGACATGTAGTTGTCTTGGTTAAGTTTGCCATTAAGGGCAATGAAATGCATTGTGTTAATGGCAATCCTCACAAGAATGCAAAGAGAGAGCGAGAGAGCGCTGTGTAATCTGAACATATGGTATTAGAAAAGAATAATGGAATTGTCTTTCCAAACCCCCAAACTGTCTTAAATTGGCACGTCTCCAGAGGTCCTTTCATGTTTCTAAACAACACAATTCATTGTTGTAGCACACGCCAAAAGGGAGGTGTGAGATGCATGTGGCTGTGTGTGTGTGTGTGTGCGTGTGTGTGTGCACAAAATGTATTTTTCAATCAATCTATTAATTAATTTCTACTCATGTAGTGCAAGCGCTCACGTTTCTCTGTGAATGTGTTGGTGGGCTCGTCATGGCCTCCCCAGATTTTCTCATCCTTTTATTTGTGTCTTTATTTAGGCAAACTTCTGCTGTCAGGAGCAGGTTGTGTGTGAGCGTCTCTCAGCGCGCCTCCCAGCGAATGCTCCACACTGACACGTGTCTGTATGTGTTAATCACAGATGTCTATTTCTTCCCCTCTCTGGCCTCCTCCAGACCTCCCATGGCTCTCTCCCTGTCTCCCTGCCCAGAGCGATCGCAACACAGGTGACACAAGGCGGCATGACTAGCATGCCACACATCCATCAGACTGCGAGAAGCAGCAGGAGAGAGCAAACTGAGCTAAATTTGGGGAGTTATTACTCAGTACAAGCAGACTGCTCAAAGTTATGCAAGAATCTGGAGGCTTTTATATTTTATTAGAAGTTTGGCATGATTACTTATTTCCTGGCTTAAACATCTTGTAGAGGCTTCATGTATTATTAACAATATCTTAATTTGCCATGTAAGCTAACTACTCTTGCTTGTCAATATCTATTTTATCTGCATGCTAATGTCTGAAATACACCACGTAATGGCGTATCCTGGCCGAGTGGGAGTAATATGGAGGGTAATATCTCCTCTTTGACATTTGCCCTCTGCAATTCTGACCTTATCCACCTCACCACAGTTCCCTGCCGTAGGCCCTGTAGCTCTGTCTGATGTCCGCTCACGCAAACACCACTGTGTTTCGCACACACGAGCATGCACACTCGCACAAACACGCACACACATACAGATTCGCTGCAATTAGAGTCATATGGTGTGAGCTTACTGCCTCCCACGATTCTAACCAATAAGGTCATTTTGTAGATGAAGAAAACAAATACTTCCATTTCTGCAAGTTGCCCGTTTCGAATGTACTCCGCAACCCTGTCTTTTCCTTGAACCAAAGAGTAAATTGAATCTGTTTTATACTGTTATGTTCACAGTGTTCTCATCTCTTTCCATCTGCATAGCTGTTTCCTCACAATCCTAGCTGTTTATTTCCCATTTGTAAATGAAATGTGAAACAGGTGAATGCAAAGTCATGGATGTTGTTTTAGATGATGGAATACATGTACAGTGTTATCAAAATTATAGAACAATGAGTGCCTGCAGCACTTAACACTCTACATAAAAAGTAAAACTGTATTTTTACATATTCTGCACAAACATTTACACATTTGGCTGCTGTTTGCCTACAAAGATGTTTGTTTCTCTTGGCTACATAATTGAATACCATTAATGTAGCAAGAACTGCCTTATAGCCAAGAAATGGTTTGATCTTTGTTTAAAGTGTGTCAGCTTTTTAGCCCTATTAGTAGTTTGTTCTTCTTTGGGGTGTGTGCAAAGCACAAGGGAGACAGCACTTTAAAAGGTCACTAATGCACTCAGCCTGCTGAAGGGGAAAAAAGGCATGTTGGATGTTTGTTTGTGCTTTTTTATCTCTCTTTACAGTGAGTTCTCTGGAGATGCGGCGCTACAACATGTGAGGATACCATGGTGTTTTCACTGTGAGGGAGGAGGAGATGGAGAAAGTGAGAAACATTTACCGCATTGCATCCTGTCTGTTTCTGCCTGCAGCATGTAAGGGCCAACACAGGCCGTGATCAGACATTTACGAAGAATAAAAGTACAAGGGGAGTAGAGCGCAAGACAGCAGTTGTGGTGAGTTAAAGCTAGAGTAGAGCACAAGACAGCAGTTGTGGTGAGTTAAAGCTAGAGTAGAGTGCAAGACAGCAGTTGTAGTGAGTTGAAGTTTGAGAAAGGAATGAGGGTTGGAGGTGTCTGAAGTTCTGTGAGTCAACTTTCGTTCTGCTGTGGCCAGAAATATGTTGTTGCCGTGTTAAACAAGTGTATACAAAGCAGTGGAGCGGCGAGGTGGGGTCACGGTGTCACACAGTCCGAGGGTGCGCCTGCAGATAAGAGCCTGGGCGGCTCAACTCGCCCGGCTCCCCCGGCACAGGGAGTGACTGCAGAGTACACCTGGCCTGGCAGCTTCAGACCATCCAGGGACAACTGGAAAAGGCTTCCTCCTTGGCCGCAACCCAAACTGACAAAGGGAATCATGTGCGGTGGTAGGAGCAAACAGAGCAAGGTTGACAGTGTTAATGTGTGACTACGCTATCATGCAGAGGTTTCTGTGTGTACGTTTATATTTGTGTGTGTGCGTATAGGAGAGGCTCTGGGGCGGCAGGAGTAGGCCGGTCTGCTAACAGCTGTCTGCTTTTCTAACCTTTGTGTTTGTCATACCAGGTTAAAGGCAGGGCACAGAAAGGAGAAAAGAAAATAGGTGAGAAAGTGAGAGAAAAAGGTCAGGCTTGAACATAGAAAGAAAATGATGTGATGAGTGCATGCAAGTCAGAATTATAAAGTTGTCGCTGTAGATGGAAACCTTTTGTGAATCTTAACTGGCTGCCAAAGTACTTTTGAGCAAAGCCCCACCAACAGCTTCTGTCCACAGGGTACTGCTGTGAAACCGTGCTGTTAAAGATGCTTCATAAGATGAAATATAACCATCAAGATCACATTAATCAACACCTTAATTTAATTAGCATAACAAATGAGAGACCTGGATTTAGAGGTTTTGGCAGCCGCTCGCTTCATTAAACTTCACTGTACCTTTAAGTTAAATTTTCTTGAATCTTGCAGCAGCCACTAAGAATACAAAATGTGACAAGACAATACATCAAAATATAAAATATATAGAGATACAGCTCTATGCCTGTGTCCAAAATCAATACTCCCTATATAACAGACACTAAATAGTTAACTCTGTAGTGAGTGAGACCACTTTTTTTGTTGCATCGTTGGAATGACAGTAAATATAGTGCACTCTATGGTAAATAGGGAGTGATTTCAGACGCAGCCTATGTTTTCTTGTCTGCAGGGGCGGGGCTTATAGAACAGCATCCCATTAGCAGCATGAGACGCACCTGGGCCCAGTTTTCTCTCATGACGGTGTGCAGGTGACATAACCAACCCAGAAGACGGCACAGTTGCTCTTTTCTTGAGTGGCAAATAAGCAAACATTCAACATCTGCCAGGTGCATTCACAGGAAAAACACTGAAAACACTGCTGAAATGTGAAGGAGCTGCTGTGCAATCTACCACACAAACAGATTTAAAGAGAGTTTATGCATAAGGTTTGATAGACTGCCAAAGCAAATGGATCACCCCAACTTAGTGAGATAATTCTGTCCTCCCATTACAGGAACTTCTCTGGTATGTTATGAGTGAAATATTCTTTTTGGAATAGTCCAGCCTCTTTCTTGAATGCTTTTCAACCCTTCTGTGGCTTTTTAGTGTAAAACTTCTGTCAGGAAAGTTGTTTCTGGCCACATTTCAACGTCCACAGACCACTGACTGTGTGGTGCGTCATCCGGATCATTATCAACTCTAGTGGCTTTTATTTTTTCATGTACTGCATGAAAAAGTGATGTCAACTCATAAACTTTGTGTAAGACCGGGTCAGCATTCAGTGCATTAGAGATCTCCTCTCTACACACACTCCAGAGTTATGGTTTCTGGTTATTTTTGTCACTGATAAGACCACCCCACATTCTCACATGTACAGTACATGTGTATATATACAGTATAGGTATTGTATCACCCCCTAACCCACTGATTTTACAGATTTGATTCACTGATTTCTTTGGTTTGGATTTGTTGCAAACTGCTTTACTATTCTTTATTCTAACAGCCGAGCTGTGACAATGTAAGACCCACTTTTTCCATGAGCCATGGCGCTCCCTTTTGCAAAGCGGATGTTTTTTCGTCAAAAGATGAAGATTAACAGGAAATCAATTTTCCTTTTGCCACTTTTACTTCTTTCACCATCTGTGTTTGCAAGAAGCTCCGACAGCTTCAAGTCCATTTGTGTTGAAGAGCAGACACTTTCCACTTTGTGCCGGTTTGTGTAAACCACAAAATTTCAAAACAAAAAAATGACCCGGTGTCAAACACTAAAATGCAGCTGGTAGATTCTTCTTTTCTGCGATGATCCTGTTTTTAGGAATAATGTCTTCAAAATGACTGTGGAAACGACTTACAGATGTTAGTACCACTTAAAAAATCTCAAACATTCTCTCTTCATATTTGCTAGAGAAGAAACGGATACAATGATACAGAGAGGGGTGACTGGCTCCCTTAAGAGCAAAGTAGTGCGGACCAACATAGCAGCCAGTGTCACATCCCATTCCTGCCAGGTCTGAGGAATGTCCAGTCCTTGACACTTGTCCAATCCAAGCTATCTCAAGCTTACTCCTCCAGCTTCACGCTGGCTAATCTGTCCTGACACCTCACACAGCTCCGACAGGGAATCACTCTACCCTGAAAACAATCCAGCCCTCCTCCCTCTCCACCCCAAATCGGTACCAGCCCCCCTCTCCTTCTGTCTGTCTTCCTTATATTTCTCTTTACCCTCTCCTTCCCTATCTATCCCTTCCCCATTACTTCTCTCTGTGGCCTACTCTTTCTCTCGTGTCTCCATCTGTCTTTGTCAAACCATATTCCGCTCCTCTTCTATCTCGCTCAATCTTTCCTCCCCCTGTCTTTTCTCCTCCGTCCACACTTCCTCGCTGGGTATATCATGCCTCTGTTGATGAGAATCTGTGAAAAGACGCTGTGATTGCCGATTGAGGAATAGCCTGCATTTCCTTAAGGACTCATCAGCATTCAAGAACTGCATTTTACTCCACTGGTGGATGTTGCTAAAGTTGGAGGGTCTTTATCTCCGAGCGCACCTTTACAGATGGAGAGAAGCGCCACACGATCACTTTAGGATGGGACGGAGGGAGCATAAACACAGACATCTTCCCCTCGACACCCATCACCCTAAATATACTTTGCTTTTGGAGAGAAAAGAGAGATGAGGGACTTTCTGATGGGATCTTTTTTAATGTTTGCACTGACAGGCCATTGTTAAAATTCTTAGTTTAAACAGAACAAGAAACACACATCTCCAGTTTTGCTGTTTGCACTGTAGTTAGTTAGTCTCACAGAGCAAATGAGATCCTTTACAGATCATTTTCCCTAATTAGCGTATTTGGGATACAAGAATTCTCGTGAGACAAGTCACTCAAAAAATCCCATTTATTATTTAAATGTATTCAACAATTCCAAAAGATAAGATAGACAAACATGTCATAGATTTCATTTACAAGCTGTTTGTTCTTCTCATCATATCTATAGAGGCTCCCCACCCTACAGAGCACAATCTCGTTGGCTGCTGAGTAAAATATCTGTCATTGGCTGTAGCACAGAATAACTCTGAAAAAGAACGATGTAGCTATGGCACGGCACATGCTAAAATGCAGACACTCACTGGTATGCACAGACACATACATACTCACACGTACAAACACGCACACATACACACAAACAAACGTGCAGTCATCATAGACCAAGTCACTCACTCAATCAATTTAATTCTCAAGCAAGCTGTCAGGCCGCCATGTTGAGTAAATATTACCATAATGCCTGTATGTCAGTGAATATGCAGCTAATGAATGGATGACATCCAGTGATGCTCAGAGACACTGAAACATAAAAATTGCCCGCTCACTGTTATTGTGCCTGAACGCCCCCACTAACTCCCCACCATCTCACTCACTTTCTCGCCCTCTCCCTCCACTTCAGAAGCAACTTCTTTCTTTTTTTTTGCCGCGCAAGAAGGCTCGGAGGTCGGCACAGCAGAAGAAGAAAGAACGGGCGCTCTTCAAGTAGGTTACCTCTGAATCTGAAGATTTTGCTTCATCACATGGCTGGTTGTGCCGAGTAGAGCATCTACACAAAACTAGAACATCGAAGAGACGATTTGAACTCTACTTTTAATCCGAACAGCAGCAGGACATTGTGTGTGTGCAAACAGTGTGAGGTGGTTTGTGGAAAAGGTATTGTCTATATGAGATGTTTCCTTTTTCAGATACATTGGAAGGTACAGTGCAGAATGTATTGTTATTCTCCACATGAACAATATATAGTTACCTTGCTGTACCCAGCGATGAAGAAAAACACCCACTGCCGTGAAATACTCACAGTCTTGATTCAGAGATTTCTTTTCCAGCTGTTAGATCTCTGAGCTGCATCACAAATAACATCTCACAAATCCGTTCTCTCAGTCAAACATGATATCTTCACAAGGGACAAATATATTCTTTTTTTTAAATTTCATTTGTGTAGAATATAATGCATGTCTACAAAATAAAAACACAATCTAAGGAAAATTGCACGGAACAACACTACGAGTTTCAGTCAATCGAGTCCTGACAGTACAGCTGACTGTTGCCACTGTGGAGAGAGGAGATGAGATCATCCACTTTTGCAGGGTTTTCATTTTTGTTGTTGATTTTTCTGTGCAATGGAGCAGGGCTGAAGAGGAGAGACACTGAAAGCGAGGAGCTTCTGACACGTCGGCATCGCGGCGAGGAGTGCAGAAGAACCAGCCCACCTCCACCACACATCCCACTCCTCCCAAGCCTCCCGCCCGGCCCCTCTCAGTGTGTCCTCAGGAGTTTTGCATCCAGGCTCGGCTACAGAGCCTGAATGTCTTGGCTGATGGATACGAAGCAGAGGTGTCCGTGATGATGGAGAGAATTAGGAAAACTAGAAAGCATTCCGGCTTTTAACACACACACACGCGCTCCCCCCCACACACACACACCTGTCGTACAACTCTTTCTCTCAATCTCTTCCTGTCTCACTGTCTCTGTGTCTGTCTGTTCTCAGTCTGCGTAGAGGATGAAGCCAGAGAAGGTGCTGTACTTGTTGTTGTTGCCTCCATGGGCTTTGCCTCCGTCCAGTTTGATGTAAACCTCGTCCCCTGCGTCCAGATGGAGGATGACGCTGTTGGAGGCATAGTCATAGTTCTGGTCAGCGTCTTGGGCAATGGCGCTGGCACGAACCTGGAAGAACAGGGAACATGTAGGAGAAAGGGTAGGCTTGTTAGCTACAGTACATATTAGGACATACGAATAGGTTGTCTCTCATACTACTTACACAAGTAGACAGATACTGTATTCACTGTTGCCAGTCTCCATTACTGTAAATCAGAACTAACAGTCACCAAGGCTGCACAATCCTCTACATGTTATTTTAATAGTAGAAAATGTTCTCAATTTTTTGAAGATCACGATCTGCAAAAAAAATACACATAATTTTAGGAAATCATTGGATATAAGTGCCAGAGTTTTTATTTATTTCTTTTTTCTGTTCAAGAAAGTACAGAGTTTATGAGGAAATAGTGAACATATTCAAAAAATGCCCTACTGTATCTTACAATCATAAAACAATTCCTGGAGCCATGCCTGGAATTCAGATCTTCACCAAAAACATCTTCCTTCTCCCATGGCCTAAAATTCACCAATTTTTATTGATATCTATTGATAAGGTTATAGATATTCTGATATTAACTAGTGAACAAACAGATGAAACCAAAATCGTTAAAACTAAACATCTTTACTTCTTTACTTGGCAGAGGTAATGAAGGGGCAACCAAAGAGAGCCTAAAAAAAGTCACTAGTCTGAAAAACCACTGTGATGCTGCACCACAAGAGAATAACAAAGTTAGCTGCACAGAAGATGAAAATGTATCAGTCAGGGAATACAAAAATAAAAACTCGAACGGTATATTTTTTGAAATACTAAATCTCACAAAGTTTTTCATTTTGAAGATGAATGAATTACTGGACACAACAATGGCACAAATAGTTCATCATATTGATATTAAACCTACAGGAGCAACCCAGAGGGTCAGTCACCTCAGGCCTTTCTGTCAAGCAGATTTATGGTTTCAATCAAGCCAGTGGTCTTCCACAGAAGACCTAACATTCAACCTTAGAACAAAAGGTCCACAGAAAGAGAAAGTCTCAAAAACTCAAAAACAGGGCTCGCTCTGGGGGTTTCTCATCGTGGAGGAAATTACAGAGAAATACAATAAAAAAAACCAAAAAACATCAAGGACGCCCACTGAATATAAACAGAAACATTTGATAACTCATATCGAGGAGTGACAAGAGTCATTGGATTGAGTTTGCATCATATAAAAGATTTCTCTTTTATATCATGCAAACTCATTCCAGGAATTTTTTATCTCCATGTTTTCCTTCATCTGAATCTGTGTATTTGTGTGTGTGTGCATGTGTATTCTGCCAGGATGGCTATAGGACATTTGGAGCAGTTTCTAAATAACCTGTCCTGGCTAATTAAGACCTCCACCACAAACATGCTCTCTCTCTCCGGGGAGGAAAGTCTAGCTGCAGTGCCAAATGGGCGCTGAAACAATAGCTGTGTTTTCAAGCATGAGTGTGTGTGTGTGACAGAGAGACTAATTGTGCGTTTTATCAGTAGGAATGACTACTACAACATGCTGTAGCTGAAGTTGCAATTTTTAGGACGTGTAACTGTTTGTAGCCTTCTCTTTGCCAAATACAATACAAATGAAATCGAAGCAGAGTGAGTAGAAAGTTAGGAGAAGCCAGCAGTGACATACAATGAAGGTCATAGACTGGATGTTGCCAGCATACAGTGTGTGCCTTTGTCTGCTGAGCCAAGAGGCCTAATTAAATATGATCCTCTACAACAGTCAACACTGTAAACCTTATTCTGTACAGTGCAGTCTGTTAAGTATTTACAGTATTTTCTGTTGTTTTGGCTTTGAATTCCAGCACATTAGATTTGAATTTTTTTTTGCACTCCTGTAACATTGTCTGACACATGAGGGACAGCTGAAAAAAATGATCAAAATTGATGCAGCAGAACCAGAGATATCGTTGTTTTTTTTATTCCATGCATTCTTCCTCTTTGTCAAAACCTGGCGCTTAAATTGCCCACAATGCAACTCAGCCACCAACATTTCGGTCAAAGATTTGGCTGTGTTGAGCAGAGATGAGGAGCGGGCTACAGAGGTCTGGTAACCTCACTTCTTTGCCTCAAGTGACATCAGTTGAGGGTTTATCAGATTATGTACAGCTTCCTCTGGAGCCATTTTTCATATAACTTTTTACCGTAACATACTGTAATGGTGGTACCTGAGACCTGTAAATAGTCTTTGATGTGTAAAATTGCTGCAGTTCCTCTTTATACAATGACTATGGTCTCAAAGCTCTAAGGAGGCATATATCCCCCTCCCCCAAGTTAAGACTGCTGCAGGATGATGACCCTAAGCATACACACCAAGGAGTTTTTCTGGCCGGTGTTCTTTATTTTTGCAAAGTCAGTTACTTGATCTCAGTCCAACTTAGCATGTGCATTAATTGCTGAATACCAGGCTGAAGGCAAAAAGCCCCCAAAACAAGCAAGAAGTGAATGTGGCTGCAGTACAGGCCTTGCAGAGCATCACCAGGTCTGTGGGTTTATGGGTCATAAACTGCAGATAGCAGTGGACTGCAAAGGCTTCAGAACAAAACATTGTTTACATTTACATTAATTTGGTCACCTTTGGTCACCTAAAATTGACTATTAAAAGGGTTACAGCTGTTAACTCAATATGGATGCTTAATTAAAACTGAAAGTTAGTACTTTAGGCATAGTTTCACTTTAAGTCCAGTGTGCTGGTTTGGGTACAGAGCGAAACAACAACAAAAATGTCCCACTCTCCAAATACTTAAAGTCTGCATAGTATCCCAGCGCTATTAAAGAGTTACTAACAAAGAGAATTGCATCAGTTGTAACTTGAATAGAATAGAATTGAGCGAAAAGATCATTATTTTCTCTTGAGATGAAAAAGGAAAGTACTGTACATCATTTAAGTAGCCACTGGTTAAATAAGCCAATTAGTCACTTAGTCTGGTCAGCGAGGTTGAATCAAAATCAATAGTTTACTTGCATTTGAAGTGTTTTCTTGTGGCTCATTATCTGGTCTCCAAAGTCCATTTTGGCCCTTGCCTTGGCTCAATGTTTGTCCACACAGCTTTAAATCTGGGTTTTCGAGCGGATGTTGACAAGCTTGCCCAACAGGCGGCATAGAGGATGCCCAATAATTAGTCGGCCTATTTAAGGGGTACACACAATGGGCATATTGACAAATGTGAGGAGAGGCCAGCTACTGACAGAGATCTCCTGCACAGAAAGTATCACTGTTGCCAAACCTAACAGGGAACCCCTAACAGGAAGAACAGGTTCTCTTGACATTTAGATATATTAAAATCATAAATTATATATTTTTTGCGCAATTTAAATCCATGATTTGAAAATTTATTTAAAGAATTCAGTGTTGAGTATTATTTTAGTGTTTCTACTCTACACTTCTCAGATGTGACTCTTCAATCAAACACTGATTCTGATAATGAAGCTATCGTTTCATTTAGGATGTTGTTCCTATTGTCTTTTCTGCCCTAATAGCTATCGCTGCTTACGCTACCCACAGCTCATCTTCTGTTGATTTTTTACAACCTGCTGTTGGAAACATAAAAGTGTGCAGAGGATGTGCTGAGGCGTGCAAAGTCTTATTAAAATAGCGAATGTAAAGCTTTCGTGAACTGGATATTCAGTAGTTTGAATCACTGTTACATGATAGGATAGGGGAACATTAGTTAGTCACATTTAGAAAATCGTTCTCTAAATTTGTATATTTTCAAGCTGTAAATGGTACAAGAGTTAAAAGCCTTTCATAGAAACCAGAAAATTCCTTAAGAGAAGCATCTAAGAATCTTAAGTGCTTCTCTCCTGAGCAACACAATGAGAAACAGACAGACTTACACTGGATGCTAGAGCTAGTATTTCCTGCACCACTACTGTAAAAAGCATATAAGTGGTAAGGTGCCATATCGGTGACACCTTATTTTGAACCTGACCAAACCAGACTGCGCGTTACAGTATGTTGGTAACATTGCATTACAGAACACTTCATCTCAGGTGAGACATTTCTGCTAATGTCCCTCAGAAATCAACGCTGTACTGTGCTGCCACTGTTTCTCTGTGTCGCTTGGTGAGAAGAACAATTTTTCAGCTTATTTATAACTATCATTAACACTGATTTTCTACGATTCAACATTAAACACAGGGAGCCAGCATGGACTGCAAAATGTTTCTCAAAAGTTTCACCATAATAAAAATGTTGAATTTTAATCACTTGCAGCTAACTGTGCTTTTTGTGTGTGTGCTTTTAGACAGAGGCCAATATTCTGCTGGATTTCTTGTGAAGCCCTCTCGCAAACCCATCAGACACTCAATTCTCTGAATGATTTTCAAAGAGAGAACTGTTCTTTGCATTGCCTTCAGCTCACCGCATAGAATTATGGAGCAGAAAGGAGCAAGGCTGACACTTCTTCAGCCTTCTTAACCGCATACTTGTCAGTGAATAAAAAAAAAGGGATATACAAAACTTTTATAGTGAGCCAGATGAATTTTAAAGGACTTCATGCATGGGCACACCACAAAGTAATATTTGTTCAGAGAATCATTTATTTCAGTCCTAATGACCTTCCTCGGCCTGCATAGAGAGCAAGACAAACTTAACTATATCTTCCAAATCACCTCCTTTATGTTTAAAAAAGGGGAGGGTTTGGAGGGTGTCTCAAACTTTCTGACAACATGCCATGGACATTGAAAGTCACGTTGGTATGAAATGTGCATGTGCTATAAAGGCTAATCTGGATAATGAAATTCTGAGGAGAGGTTTTAAGATGCAGGAGTAATATATGGAATATTGTACATTTTTTTTATTGTTTATCCTCCTGATTAAATCTAGCACAGCTCATATCGATGTGCAAACAAAGCCTCCTGTTCTGATTCTGAGACGCCGGCGTCCAGTGCATATTAATATGATATGATGTGCCCTGAGCGTGCAAAGTCAACACCGTTCTATTAGAGGGTTACCGCTTTGGGTTGGTGGGGAGCGGGTGATGATGGCTCAGGAGGATTTGTCACTCGGGATTTTAATGAAACTTTAGCAAAATATTTGCTCTCCAGGTGTTCACACAGAACCTGGGAACCTCTGGCAATGTCACAGATGTGTGATATAGCTTAAATTATTCTCTTCATTTGCTCTTTAAGGAGCTAAATTTAAGACGTCTTCAAGTGCACGATTGATGTTTTTCGGGAGGAGGACGGGGACAATACAAATATAACGTTTTCCTTTAGCAGAGACGGAACGCACAAAGCCCTGGTGAAAGCAAACTTCTCTGAAATCCTTCTAGTTCTTCCACAATGATATTTTTGTTTTGTTTTGTTTCTCTGCTCTAATGGTTTTTATCCCCTTCTGAGACTAACTGCTGCAGTCTAGGCCTCCTTCGTTTGCGTTCAATGATAAGCACGCATGAATAAAACCTCTCACTATTTTTGAAATAATGATCAGGAAGCTATTTTTCTTTTTTGTTTTATTTCCAGTGCACACAAGGAACTTGTTAGGGATATAAGCCAGAGGTTCAAATGCAGGGTACGGCAGATGTGTAGCGAGAGATGAGCAGGACAAACAGCCAGTGCGTGACCTTGACGCAGAATATGTAGAGGAACTTTGACAAGGCAAACAAAGCATGAGGCTGTAAGCGCCGGCTCCAGCGATGGTAAATGAGGTGTCAGGCGATGTTGTCTTCCTTGTGGCTGCTCGTGCGTGTTTGCATCTGTCACATCGTCAACGTGATGGCTTTGATTGAATAATATTCTGAGTGGAGACACAGAAAATTCAAGGCTTGGGCTTAATAAATAATGTGCGCCTGGAAAAGTGAAGTGTGGATTTGTGCACTGTATAACTGTGAACATGAGCATCACAGTAGTCAATAATGACGGTGTTTATGTGAAGAATCTGCAATGAATTTACGGCACATTTTAAAATACTGTCACTGCTCCTCAATAAAGTGGTATTTCTTTTACAGTCAGTCTCTATTGAAAAAGCATTTTACATTATTTTCATTCAACAGTTGTGGTGTGCAGCACTGTGTGGTTGACTTGGATTGCTCTTATCATAAACCTTCTATTACAATGCTGTTTATGAAAATATTGACGGTTTGAAGTATTATCTGTTGTGTCTGGTGGTGAAGGAGCCTGTAACATCCCACTGGGACAGTGATCTTACAAGAGGCTTTGTCACTGTGACAAGGACATGTCTTGTGGCTTCTCTGACAGGGATTTGTTGACTTGATGTTGAGCCTCCATTTTGGATCAACGAGTCTATTGGTCCTCTTTAAATCAAAGTCTACCGCCGTCTAATTGTGTTTGAACATTCCAGCCGTGAACTGCATGCTTAATGGCAGCTTAGATAGCTTACCACTGCTACTGAACCTGGTCCAACATTTCACTGCACCACACATACAAACACACACACAGTGAAGGCAAGACATACACATCCACATGCATTTTTTGGGCACACATACACACAAGATGCAATTTTACTGAAGTAATGAGAACAGGAAACTACGATGGGTTGCAAGAGAATTGTAGTGTCAGAAAGCGTCGGGTCTCCCATGTGTTACAGGTTTATTTGTCGGAAGAACCTAAGTGAAAACATGATAAGAGGAATGAAATGGTAACAGGAGATTTGCCATCTGTCAGACGGGAGTAGAAAAAGGCTTCGTGAATTAATTTCACCAGCTGTTCTCTTTGTACCTGCTCAGCCTCCTTTGAAACAGAATGACTTTGCCGCACACACCCCTCTGCTGTTTATGAAATTGCTTACACTAATGCTGAAGGTGAGTCTAGTGTCAGGCATTAGTTCATTAGTTTATCACATGTACCGGTGGGACTGGATCCAAATACTGTAGGCCAGAATAACAGTAGCGCAATCCAGCAGTGGCGACAAAGAGGATGAAATAAAGAGCGCTTTTCCTGAAAGAGACACTGAAAGAGGCTTGTCAGAAGAAACAGTGGTGGAAAAAAAGAGGCATCAACTTTGACCTGCAATCCAGCCACTCTTTTCTTTCTTGTGCCTGACTCATCACGCTCAGTTAATTACTGAGATACACAGCACCGTCTGCCTCCAGCACCAACACCAAAACCACAATCATTGCTCGCAGCATTGTCTGAAAAGAGACTTTTACTGCAAAATTTTCAACCTTTGTTCACACTAAGCCTGTTTTTCCAGTGTGCTTCCTAGTAACCCCGAGGCACTGAGATTTTCCTTTTTTCTTAAATAAAAAAGACTCCTCTAAAATGAGGCAAAGTGAGTTTCTGTATAAGTGTTGGATGAGAGGAAGACTGTCATCTTTGCTATGGCATGCATTTTTCATACAGTAGCCGGTTCATCCTGTCTTACTGGGGTGATTGTTGATTGTTCATTTTAAAAG
>NTHP01000008.1:33354-101666 GCA_003416845.1 Oplegnathus fasciatus
GGCAGGAGGTGTTAAACACATTGAGTTATGAAGCAGACTGTGAGTCATTTGAAGCCATTGACTTGCTGCTTTCCCGTGAAGAGGGAAAAGATAATTGTGGGTATCACTGAAGACTGAATTCGGGGGACAACTAAATGTCAGGGGCGTGGGGAGAGACGGAGAGAGAGATGTTTGCATAAGAGGGCCAGGGGCACTTGTCTATCTCCCATATGGCCCTCATTATAATGAAGAAGCCTTGTGAGTCAACACCATAGCATCCTTGAGTCAGACAGCCACAGGAGACAATCCATAGCCAATTTTAGACCGTATGTTTTTGCTCTTGCGATACACGAGACATTATAGCAGTATTTCATGAGCTACTTAATCTGAGATGCCAGCATGGGGAGTGTGTGCACTCCTGGGCTCTAATGGCTCTCCATTTGAGTGTAAAATGTTTTAAAGTAATAGAATTATTACAGACAAGTTGTGGGCAGGTTTTGAGCAAGTTTTGAAACTTCACCAATAAATGATAGATTTTCTTCCCTGTCCTTGCAGATGACAGCACGATGTCATCTTGACATTTCCAATCTGTGTGGTATTTCCTAACAACATGGGCCAATCTTCATTTGATAGCCCTTGCACCTAATTAGGCCAGCTCTAATGTTCCACTCGGCAGAGTGTCAAATCCAATGTCCAATTACACAGCAGATCAAGGCCAAAGGTCCGCCTCCACTACCTCTCTGGCTGATTATAGAAGAAATGCCACGGTATACATCACACCGAAAGAAATGGGTCTGTCAGAAAAGGGAAAGAGACACACGTACATGCACGAACACGCATGCACGCATACACGTAAGGGGATCAATACCGCAGGCAAAGAGGCTGAGGGACTGAGGGTGGCTCTCTCAAACCCGGTCTGTCTGTTTCAGACAGAGTCTCTCTGTTACACCAGGCAGACACACAGAGGCCTCTCAGTGCTGAAGTCAGACCATGATGAAGAATAGCAGGTCTGAACATTACCAGAATGTTAAAATCAATCAAGTCTGAGTATTGCTGTATCTGTGTGTAGATAACTTGTGTGTTTAGTGCTCGCAATGGTCACTCACATTTTTCTTTAATCTTTGGACTGAAAAATAGTAAAAAATCTTCCTCCTTTACCTTGTAAAAAATCAATAAAGACCACAGCCCATCCTGGGTGATATGTTATTGAGGCGAATCTCTTTTTGTTATTCACACATTTCTTTAGAGCATGTGTCAATAACCCAGTCATACAGAGCAGACCCTCATCCAGATGGCTCAGCTCCCATGCTTAATGTTGGGATTGACACCACATGCTAAACACAATGCGTGGGTTTCACCTGGATACACAGCAACAGGATAAACAGTCTTGTGTTCATGTGCACCAGAGCTGAGGATCCCCATGGAGGTGTGTATGATGGCGAGCGGTTCGACAGGGAAATGACATGCGACTGAACTTGAGCAACACTTTAGGGTAAAAAAGAGTGTCTTTTCTTCGGAGCGAGGTGAGCGCAAAAACAAAGTCTGTGAAAAGGATGGTACACTCTAACTTATTTTCTCATAGTGCAATGCATCACTTGGGAGCCATGAAGAATATTGATGGCATTTTGTTTTAGCAAATCGATTCTGTGATACCGCAATCTGGATTCTGTTTCGCTACTTTTTTAAAAAGAAGGTTTCCTTTTAAGATGAAA
The DNA here is from genome assembly GCA_003416845.1 of Oplegnathus fasciatus. Classification (NCBI taxonomy): domain Eukaryota; kingdom Metazoa; phylum Chordata; class Actinopteri; order Centrarchiformes; family Oplegnathidae; genus Oplegnathus; species Oplegnathus fasciatus. The sequence continues at coordinate 35,046 of NTHP01000008.1, forward strand.
ACTTTCTGCTCTTTCAGAAAAGTGAGCTCCTATAGACCTGACATAGAGGAGAGATGGAGGGCAGCGCACAGTTGGGGTGGGTTGAGACACTGGGTAAGGAGGGGGGGGGGGGGGGGGGGGGGGGGGGCAAGCATGCGCGTACGCGTGTGTGTGAGCATGTGTGAATGTGTGTGTATGTGAGGAGGAGACTGCAGCGGTAATTGCTAGGGAAGAGCCATGTGCACGAAGGACGTTGAAGCTTATTAAAGGAGGAGACAGAGTGATTATTCACTATGGTCCTCTTGAGAGACTGACGCTGAAGTCATTGCTTTTAATTAACTCTGAAACGGTTTTGCGGATTAATAACAATATTAAGAAGGGAATGGAGAGGAGAAGCGCAAACACATCCTGGATCTGGTTCAAGCTTTTTAATTACAATTAAATAGACTCGATGGCACAATACCACAATAACTATGCCTTTTCTGTCCTCTTTACTTTCTCCCCCTTTTACTGCATCCGGTGAATTTGTCTTCATTGTCGCTGTTGTGTCTCTCAGGATGTGTCCAAGACAGGTTATAGCAATGCATTGATTTACTGGAGAGAGTTTAGGATTGGTTGGAATATTTGGCACGCGAGTAAAAGAATAGGCAATGCAGAAGCCAAAAGAATGTGTGGAGAGGAACTTGGAAAGCGGATAAAGTGTGCTTTGCTGAAAATAGATTCCTTATTTGTTTGTTTACCAGGAAGCTCACTTTCTGGTCTAGCTTGAAAAGTGTCAAAGTTCTGGGGACAGTGTTGGGATTCTCGTGTTTCACTCTGCCAAGTGAAAAGCGAAAGTGGAAGAGGAGTAGAAGAAATAACGTAACCCATGGATGTTGATGTTAGACACGGCTTGTAAGAACCCCTGGAGTGGGAGGAGCACATGCTGGAGTGAAACAGCACTGCAGGGCCTGGAAACCCGCCGCTTCACTAAAGCCAAAAGATGATAAAATACTAGTATTGTCTGCAATTCCCTGGCCTCCCCTGTCCCAACTCACTGTGTAGCTTTTTGCAGCCTTAATGAGCTGAGGAAAGCACCGGTGTGACTGTAGGAGCTTCAGTTTGACTCTCAGCACTTCATCAATGATGCAGCATAAGTTGGCCCAACATTTATAACCATTCACAGTCATTTACACAGACTAAGGCTCTGGGGCCTTCTCCATCAGCCAAGCACACAACCTAATAAACACCACAGCAAAAGGACTGCATATTTATGGATATGCTCTGCATAGGACAGAGGAAGACAGAGAAAGAGACGCTTTATAAACATTACGCGGGTCTCTGGAGATACACACTGTGTGCGTCTAACTTAAGTACCCCCACACCCTCCTCTTGGGAGCACAATGAAGCGGGAACAGAAGGCGTTTTATAGGAACATATGTTCTTCTTCCCCTATTATATATCAATGCTTTTACGCCCACCCATAAACATTACTGTTGAGTGAGACATTATATATAGAAGGTGATTGCTGTAACTCTCTTTTTCTTGCTGGGTGTGAACTTGGCGAGGGTAAAGGAATTAACCTCTAGCTGCATTGGTGAGACTGCAGGTTCACGCCACAGAGCAGATGCCAACTGTTATTTTATCTGAAACATCTGTAAGACCCCAACAGCTTTGTGCTTTAATCTAACTCTGTGTTCATTAATTGGCATTGGGTTTTTTTACATTCCACTTGGCAAAAACATTAAAAACGAGAAAAGAAAAAATGGAGAAAAAAAAAAAAATTCACAGCCAGCAGATGTGAAACAGGTCAGAGAGGATGCTGGGCCGCGATGAAATGACAGTTGGAGGATCATGTTTGGTAACTTTTATTTATCTCGTCTCATTTCAGGGCTTTGTGTTTCTGACTCTAGAGCAAGCTGATGATGGTGAATCACAAATTCCGAATGTTCATGAAATAGACTATAAATAATGGATTTCCTGCAGCCTGTGGTAAGTGTGATCTCACTTATCGTGTACAGTAAGAATGATGTCTGTCACCAGCAGCATTTCTCATTACAACACTGTGTCTCCATGTGTACAATTCACTTTGAGTGCAAAGATTATGGTGGCAAGGAATAAAGTGCAGCTGAGTCTGTGAAGCATGCAATTATACTTAAGAGAAGCATGACAATGTGTGAAATGCATTGCCGGCAACCCCTTAAATCCTACTTTCTCATGATTTTTTTTATCATTTAATACACTTTAATACAGAATTGAACTCCAGTAAGTATTTATAAAGTTTTGCAATCTTGCATGTCCTTTTGATGCCACTGAAAAGTTTTACATGATCAAATGTGAAAGCTGCTTACTGGAGCTTTTTTTTTTTTTTTTTTTAAATGACAGTTTGCTTCTTTGCTGATTTCTTTTCTTTACATTCATAAATTTCCCTTTTTCCTGTTTGTCAGGATACTGGCAACGAACTGTATGGTAGAGACACAGTTTCAGCCTAAGCAAACAAAGCAAACAATATCTGCAGCAAGTGTAGTGTAACATCCATCGTTTTACAGGCAAAACGCATTTCGGAGCCACTTTGAAGATAAGAGATCTGACGGCTGATCGGAAGGCTGCAAACTACACTGGCACACATTACCAACCTGAGAAGACCCTCAGGGGCGCAAAATAAAATTAGAGCCCCATTAAAATGATGCATCAAAGAAGCCGAGAATAGATCACGTAGACGTCCTAATGCGTTTAACACGACTGCAAAGGAAGATGGATGCAGCGGCGGACACACAGCATAATCCGGTGGGCTTGCATGAACAAGTATGGTCCAAATAGTGTAAGCGAAATTTCTAATATTTCCCCCTCCCCACTTTACACTTGCAGCGCAGACAAGCCACTAAAGTCCTCATTGTCTTAAAGTTGTGTAAGTCATTTGTAATAACAGGAACGGAAAGTAATTACATTGGCTTTTATGATAATAATAATAATAATAATAATAATAATAATAATAATAATAGAAAAAAAATAAAGGCGTGACTATAAAATAACTCAAAATACAGTATATTCACTGTATAAAACACACTACACACTTTATGATAACATAAAATTAAATGCCAGGCGACCACATCAAGCATTTCCAACTCCAGCAGATTCTTTTTCCTCATCACTCCAGCTTTATCACTCTAAAAACAACACTCCGGCACAAACTGCCATTAAATTCCTCTAGATATTAATCCTAATTCAGAAAAAACGGAACGCCTGATCGGTTTCCAAATTTTACTGCGTAAAGGCACAACGACCGGTGCGCACTCCCCGTTCAGCCCAAACTGTGACCGTCCTTTGGTTCGTGGGACACGGCAATGTCAGGTCGCATCATGCAAAGAGGAGACGCGGGTTGCAACCAGTCAACACATCTTTATATCCAGGCGCGCAGGGTGCCACAGCTGTGCGCTCTGGGCTTTGGAAGCGCACGGCAGATGCGCACGCTTGCCTCACAATGTCACTTTTTATTCACTGGCTTTGTGAAAAATCAGCTTTCCTATGGAGTGGATTTTTAAGAGAGAGCGCCATAGAGGTGGCAGCCGGGGAGAAGAAAAGCGTGAGCATCAGAGGAGGCAGCTATGCTTACACTGAGGAAAGGAAACTCAGGAAAAGTTTCAAAGCACTAACCTGGCCATTTTTGCAGAGGTCTGCCCACATGCTGGTGCCATCCCCTCCTCTCATCAGCACATGGTAGATGAAGAAGTATGTGCCCGGTATGCTGCAGATGAACTTGCCCGAAATGCCATCATAGTTGTTGCCTAGGTTGGTGACCACGTCGTCAAACTTGAGGATCTCGTAGCCTTCGTGGGGGTTCTTAAGCCCTGCATAGAAGGCCACCCGAGGCACCGTGCTGTAGGTGGCCGTGCTGATAGCTCCGTTCCCCCCCAGACCCAAAATCCCAGTCCTTCCCTGATCCCCTCTGTCGCCAGGAGGCCCCGCTGGTCCTGGTGGCCCCGGTTCTCCCGGCGGTCCGGGTGGTCCGGGCTTGCCTGGCCTGCCAGGCTTCCCCTGTGGGCCCTGCAGTAAGGTGGAGGGTGGAAGCACGTTGCTGTGGTCGCTCAACGCCTCTGCCTCAGCCTGGAGACCGGTGGAGCTGGTGCTGCTGGCTGGAGTGCCCTTGTTCAGGTAGGGGTCGCACACCATACGACAGGTGCCCAGCATCTCATAGTGGCTTGCATCTGTACCCACAGAGCTGACGAGCACGGGAATGAGGACCACCAGCACCAGGACCAGCATAACCCCTACGGCAGCCGCCACCAGGGTCTTCCTCCCGATGCTGAGTCGGGGAAGGGGCTGCGCTGCCAGCGTGGGTCTCCCGGGGGCGGAAATGGTGACTGCTTGGTGTGGGGAGCCTGTCACCGAGGAAAGGGATCCAGAGATCCCGAGAAGAGTTGCAAGAGGACCGGCGAGTGTGTGAGGGTGAGACAGAGACCCACATACACTTGATACTCCTCACTGCTCTGCTCAGTCACACTAAAGTAGGCAACCAGTCACTCACACATACATAAAGACCTAAGGAAACCCAAGCATACACAGGGAGACATTCAGCGCGTACTTACAAACACAATCTGACTTGTGAGAAGAAGCAAGAAGGATGCAGAGCACAGAGGAATGGAGTGAGAGACAGAGGGAGCGAGACACAGAGAGAGAGAGAGAGAGAGAGAGAGAGAGAGGAAGAGAGAGAGAGAAAATGATGAGAGTGGGTGAGTGTGAGAGATACAGAGCAGCCACTGGATCTGTGTGTGTGTGTGTGTGTGTGTGTATGTGTGGTGAGTTTGTGGTGCCGGATTCTCAGGCTTGGCTTTTTATACAGCAGTAGCAGCGGAGCTCCCCCCCTCCCCTCTGCTCCCCCATCGAGTGAGAGGTTGGTGTGGTTACATCCCCTTCTCTCTCTCCAGCTCACTCAGAGGAAGGACTCTCATCACATTGCATTTCTTTCTACCACTCTCCTGAACCACCGAGGAACCAACACAAGCCCCCTGACCATCTTGCTCCCCCTTTTTCATCCCTCTCTTTTCCTCTCTCCTTGCTCTCCCTCCTTTTCCCCACTTTTGATGTCGTTTCTCATTCCCTTGCTTTCTCCGCTCTCTCATCAGCATCCAGCCTCTAAAAATAAAGATGGAGCTGTGGAAAGACAATCTTTTTTTCTTTTTTTTCATTCCTTTGCTGGAGGTGGGTTCTAGAGATTCATGCATACAGTACATGTGCACAGACACAAGACAACACTTAAGTCTGCTATGCCAGGAGATGCTAGCAGCTTCTCAAATAAAAAAAAAGGTGCTAATTACAAAAGTTTATGCCAAGAATGAACTCATAAGCCAACAGTTTGAACAGTATAATACAAATTAAACATATAACCACACATGTAGAAGAACTGTTTGCAAACTTTTTTAAAAAGATCTCAGTGACTTAGTCACATAGGACCACTTTTTAAGGGTAAAAGCAACCAATCTATCCTTCCATTAGGGGCCACCGACACTGACGCTCTTCTGCTGTTATTTTATTCCCCTCTTTGCCTGTCCCCCAATGTCAATAACCCTGTTTCTCCACCTGAATGCGCTGACACTGTTTCTTATTGGTATCTTTTTTTAGGTATTGATTTCATAGTTTTTTATCAAATTAACGGTCCTGGTTGGGAGAAAAAAAATCTATATGCAGCAGTGATGTCATTTGTTTGACATTTTCATCCCTTAGAGTGATGAATGGTAAAGTAAGAAAGCAATTGACAAAGTCTGTAGATGGCAAACAAACATAGTCATCATGTGAAATATGCGATGTGTTTGCAGAGAGGTCACTCTTCAGTGTTTTTGGTCCAATACAGTTCAGGACACAAAATGGACAAATAAATTAAGTTGGATGGAGAGAAAATATGGCACCTTCATGTCAATATCAACTGCCGATTGGGAAAAAAGTGTTCATGTCAGCCAAAANNNNAAAAAAAAAAAAAGCAGAGGCGGGCATTTTTTGCACTGATATCTCTGGCTTTGAATCACAAAACAGAAGCCAATACAGCTGGTAGCTCAACACCACACACAATCTAGTGATGTGCAGTTCAAGGTCACAAAAATCACAATTATCAGAATATATTCAGTCTGTTACTGCTATGTCATAAAAATAAAAGTAAGTATCTGGTGCTGTTTGTTCATTGTAGATTTTAAATTTTAAATTGATCAGAAAATATATATTTCAGGTGAGGCTGTTTCAATGAGTCAACATGTGAATGTTTAGGAGCTGTAGTTTTTGCAGTGTCATCTTTTCTTCAGCTTTTTCTGTTATGACATGAGCACATTTGTGCATGAATGGGGCGTCGTGCCTTCGAGGACCGGAAATCTACAGGTTTTTAGACCACCAGGTGTTTTAACGGATCAGTTCCACCTCTCTGTTTAAACTTGTGCTAATCAGTGAAATCAGCGTTGTCATTGGTTGAGATAAAAATCTCTGCGGAGTCTTAGCTTTCCACGTCACTTGGTTGCCTGTTCCTGGCTTAGGAGGACTGTTTGCCTGAGCTGGACCGAGCTCTTGTGACGGATTGAGATGGATCAATGAGCAGGATGCCTAACTATTTGTCACAACTACACTTGACATATCACCAGTTATTTTGCTGCATTTCTCTCTCTTCATCATCATTAAACTTCAGTTGCAAACTTATGGTATCACCAGTTGGTTGTCTAATTTATCACTGAGCAGAGTCTGTGAGACATACCCAAATAACTGGCACACCAGGTGTGCCTGCGATGCATATTTGTCTGTTTTCTTTTATTCCTCATAACAGACATGGAGTTTGCCTATATGAGGAAGCACACAAGCCCTAAATTGGTTTTGAGGTTTGTTTAGGGGGCCATTGTTTGTTCTTCACACCTGCCGGCTGTAACTGCCAGTCAGATCACTGTGCCCCAAATCTCTAAATCTCTGAACCACAGAGATCAATGCACACCAGAGAGGACAAACAGAGCGCGATAGCGATGAAAGAGAGATGAGAAAGATTGGGAGACAAGCAATAGAGAGGCAGAAGGGGAGCAAGAGGTACAACATGGAGAGGGAGTTAACTGCTGTGACAGCTGAGCTTTATATCAGTGGAGCTGGTTTGTTTTGCTTGATTTGTTGGAGCATATAGGGGAGTCAGTGACAGTCGTGGTAAAACGCATTGTAATGGAAGTGACATGTTTTGAAACCCTGAATTGCTGCATGTGGTAGAGACAGATTTTTAAGATTTGAGTTGCATTTTTTTGTGATGTCTTATAGATGTCAGATCAGATGTCAGATCAGATGTCTGTCTACTGCCCTCCCCAGATCAACAGGACAGTTGTGACAAGGGCTGCAGTGTTTAGGGATTAGGCATTACAAAATAGGAAAAAGTAAGAAGGGATTTTTAAATTGTAATTGTTTTGCTAATATAAAGATATTGATTATAGCTACTTTAAAGTATTTCCATACTTCAGATCTTTAAATGTCATCTTAAATGTTCAGTTTTCTTCTCACATAGTATACTGTATGTTCTTTAGTGATGTGAAATAAATAATTAAATATGTTTAACTCACTTTGTTTACAAGAAGACCTACAGTACGTTACCTTCTTTCTACCACCTCTAACCCAGAAAAATCACAGTTCATACAAGGAAGTAGACTTTGTCTTTAACTAACTCAAACGCAACCATTGACCAGAACACCTTATTGGAGAACATGTCAGGCTCTAAAATCCATCCATTGACGTCTTGGTCAGAGTATGGTGAAGACACGTTGAGGTTAAAGAACATGCTCTAGCTGAGCACCACTCAGACGTATAGGCAGCGCATGGGAATACAGTAATTTGAAAAATTGCTGAATGACACCAAAGCAGCTATGTTTTTGAGTAAAATATTATCATAGAAAACTACTACTACAAAAGTAAAATCTATGTTGGAAAGGGAATTTTCTTTAAGGCATTTACTTTAACTCCTATGTTAAAATTTATTAAAAGAGAGCTCAGATAGGTTTTGTACAGCACAGCTGACTGGACTGTGATGACAGAGAAGGCTTTTGAAATACAATAAGTGAGCGGATGTGAGGACAAGGCAAGAACAGGAAACCACAACCTCAGTAGCACTGTGTCCAGACATCAGCCACATCCAAACACACCTCAAAAGCTTTTAATCACTTTGTTGTTCTCCCTGGTTACAAAGAGACGGGGAGGCAGAACAAATGCGTTTCCAAGAGTTTCAGAAGTGCACAAGGGAAAACCTCAAAACATGGAAGAGTTAAAAAAAAAAAAAAGACTTTCAAGGATTTGATTTTTTTTTCCAAAAGGAAAGTTTAACAGGTCAAAGAAACAAAACAACATCACAAACACACAAGCAAACACAGTAGATGCCTCATCTCTAGTTGAGTTTGTGTCTCTGATTGCTTCCCTTGTGTTGCTCCTGGCCGAGGCTTATCAAAGAGCTCCTTTCATAAGTGCCAGGATCAAGCCACTGCTGTGACTGCTTGGCACCCACTGAGGTGGTTTGGAGATGGGGGGGGGGCTTCAAAACAAAGAAGGCAAGGCAGAGGAAGTCAAAATTGAAGATGGTGAGTGAAGGGGAGATGGTGCATTTGTGCATTTAAAGGAAAATGGGAAAGGAAAAAGGCTGAGTTTGGAGGGGAATTGCCCACAGCTTCTGCAAAGTGTCGGTGGAATAAGAGTGTGTGTATGTGTGTGTGTTTGTTCATGATGGAGAGAGAACGGAGAAGAGGGCAATCGTTGAGTCCGGGGAGGAGTTGTTTTATATATATGCTGAGAAAATTAATATGTATTTGCTTTAAGCCTTCTCTGCCTCAGTGATTTCTTGCTGACACGCACTATAATGCACAGAATATCCAGGTGAATGCAGAAACAGTGAAGGACATGACTCCAGAGGAAGCGGGCAACACACACACTCTCTCTCACACACACACAGAATACCCTGAGGCCATGTGTTCCTCCTCACTACAGCAGCCATTGCTCTATCAAGCCTGGCATCTGCCCTGTTTACCAAAGCATGTGACAGCATTGCATTTTTACAAGACATTATAACTCTGACTTTGCCGATCAGAGCTCATCCACTTAAAAGTAAGTCCGCCTGGTGTTCCTTCATGTTCAGGGGTACGTGTTTGCACGGTAGATCCTGATACCAAAGTGATTACGACATGTTGCAACCACTTTGTATGTTATGTCACATGTGCAGTCCAATCAGCATTGTTGCATGTATTTTTCAGTGCAAGGAGCGGATTACAGTTGCATGCTCTGTATGCAAGATTATGAAATATTTACTAGCTGATTACACACACACGCTCATCAGCCAAGAGTAGGATACCGTACAGACAATTTAGTGAAGATGTTCAGGGTAGCAGAATTTTGTCACCCATGAACATGGCTTGATCTTTACTCTCTGTTTACACGTTGTCTTTTTTTTCCTTGACTGAGCAGCAGAGCTCCAGGGAAATTGTTGTTTAACTCTCTGTCTTCCAGTCTGCAGAATGAAGAGAAGTGAGAAGTCGCAGACTTGCTCTTTGACTGACCTGCTGCATGGCTGGCTAATATATCTAGGTATCATAATGAATGTGGTGACGTGGGGTATTATGTGTGTGTGTGTGTGTGTGTGTGTGTGTGTATGTGATTCATGTGTGCATTCCCTCAGTCTGCCTTGCCTGCGGCGAGCTGGTTGTGGCTTCACTCGGTCTTGACTCCTCTCCCTCCAGGCTCCCAAATGATGGGCTGACCTTTCCACCTCGGCCAGGACTGCAGCGTCACTCACAGCATGAACTGAAAACTCATCTCCTCACTAAACACTTCACATCGCTCTCCACTCTGCCTTCCTTCTCCACCTGCATCTGATTTGAACCGTGCTTTGCAAGAAAGGTCAGAATTCTATGTTCATGGGATACATCATATTTGCAATATTTATTGCCTGTGCTTTGAGTTTCGAAGCACCATACACAAGCAATACCATTTGTCATTAGTAGTGTAAGATATTCAGGAATTTAATTTTGCTCTCACAGGACTTTACTCTTGATAACAAGATTTTACTCATCCTTTAAGTGGAAAAATATAGGTGACTAAGGAGTGTAAATAAACAGATGTTTCCTGGCACAGTGTGCAAGGGGATGGCATAATGAAACCTCATATTTCTTCCCTTAAAGATGTTTATGTGACACGTTCAGTTTCGTTTTAAAGAGTGGAACAATGAGTAACTATGTGTCAATAGCTTAAAATAAGTAAGAATCAATTGATTTTGATTCTACCTTCCCTGTGCTTCTCTGACCAGATCCTTCATATTGATTCAAGGTCATGAAATTCAAAGTTTGCGTATATCTTTATGTGTGGGTTGTCTGCTGGTGAGGGATGAGTGTGAGGCGTGTGTTGACCTAGGTGGTCCAAAATCTGTCAGGTAGTAACATCTGTCAGGTGTTACTAGTGCTTTGATTTTAGTTGTGAAAGTAAATTGTTTTAATTAGCATGTGTGTAAAATGTAGCACACACAAAATTCTTATTGTATTGTAATTTTTACCCTGGCAGTGTGAAAGCCACAGTATCTCTATGCAAGTGTTTTTGGAACACCACACTCATCAGAGTTAATTCAACATTTTATGATCCCTCTGATAAGCTATGAATAAACAACTTGAACAGAGACATCACTGTAGAATTTGCAATGAAAACTGAGTGATGCAAATATTGCTTTTATTTGAGCGATATTTAGCGTAGAGTAGTATAGATTTCAGTGAGGATTTTTTTTGTGTTACTATCTCTTTGGAGAACAAACTTCTTGTTCTTATCTGACCCAGGGGAAGTCCCAGGGTGGTTTCCTTCATCCAAGCATTGAAGACAAGAGCCTGTCAAAACCTCAGCAGGAGTCCAACGAAGGCTCTCTGTGGCCTGGTCTTGCTCCCAGCATGGCAGGGCTGGAGCAGAGAAACCACAGAGGAATATTCTGTTCTGGGGGAAGGGGATCAAGCTTCTGTGGAATAGACAACTTCCCCAGAGGTGAGATGAAAGGAGGAGACGACGAGTGTTCGGAGTGAGATGTTAAATCTCCTGTGTTCTATGCATCTATCAAATAAAAAACAGTACTTATATCTTGTGTTTAAGAGGGTGTGTGCAGGAAAACTAGGGAAGTCCACTAGCAATACTGCAATTGAAACTATGATCTCAATAACATGATCATTGTAAGCTTAAAGGAATAGTTTTGGGAAATACACTTATTTGCTTTCTTGCTGAGAGTTACATGAAAAAATCAATACCACTCTCATGTCTGTACAGCAAATATGAAGCCGGCTAACTTAGCTTAGCATAAAGACTGGAAATAAAGGGAAACAGCCAGCCTGGCTCTATACAAAGGTAACAAAATCCACCAGCACTTCTGAAGATCAGTACTTAACATGTTTTCTCGTTTGTTTAATCTGTACAAAAATTAAAGCATAATAATAATTCTCTGTTTTACCAGGGATTATTAAACAGTTTTACTGGGGATTATGTACCAAACTATTTCTTTGCCAGGACCAGTTGCCTTGCAACCAGCGGTGAATTGTCGTTTTCACACTATGGTTTTTGCACGGATTAAAACAAGATACAACATGTTAATCATTAAGCCTCAGGGGCTGGTAGGTGGATTTTGATCCCTTTGGACATAGCCAGGCTAGCTGTTTCCCCTTGTTCCCAGTCTTTATGCTAAGCTAAGTTAGCCAGATGCTGGCGGTAGCTACATACTTAGCATACAGACATGTGAATGGTCTCAATCTTCTGACCAATCTTCTCAACTCTTGGCGAGAAAGCCAATTTTAGCATATTTTCCAATATTTGGAACTTGTCCTCTAAAATAACTGTCAGGACATAGATACATTGATTCATGCATTTTCCCTTTATCTTATATGACCAACATACTATTTGGTATGATGTTACATGTATGATGCAAACAATACTATGTTATTGTCTCATTTGATCATAAAATGTATTTACATACTTAACGTCAGTTGTCCCACAGGTCCAGGTTCTTGGGTTCATATTCAGAGTTTTTGCTTTGTTTTGTCTTAAACCTGAAATTACTGTAAATTAGGTAAAATGATGAATGTATTGCCTTGTAGTGATATTAATATTAAAATCACTAAGTTATAAGGTAATTATTGCATCCCTCTTTAAACTCAGCAGCAACAAAATTGCACAAGTACACAAAAGGTCAAGGCTCTGTATACGGGAAGCAGATGCATAATGAAATCACTGCGTATTTTACCGTGAGCCCATTGAGTCTGCAGGAGGAAATCAGGAGGTGTGTGTGTGGGTGCAGTATGTGTGTGTTTTGGGGGTAGAAGCAATAAAACTGCTGGTAAAGCATCTTCTCATCAAGAAAGAGGGACCAATACAGTAAAAGCAAATGTAGACTCTATCTACATATCTATCTAGAAAATAAACTAAAAATAAAATGAATCCATATTCACATCACTAATATGTCGTGTAAAACTCCCTGGGTTCTTTACAGTGCGATGTCATATGGAGTCATCCTCACTCCTCACCCCCCTTCCCCAGCATCCACCCTCTCCCCTCTCGCTGCCAGTCACCCGTGGGCCTCCAACCTCCGACCCCAGCCAGCTACACGCCCCACCCTGCAGCTTCCCTCTCACGGCTGGGTCTATTCACACAGCATTAAGTATTATGCAATAAGTATGTATTTATGTATATGAAGTCTTCCCAATGAATCATGCGCAACGTGGAGGGAATTTCTGATGAACTCTGATGAAGTTCCTGTCCCTTAAGCTCCCATGTCACACTGCAGGCCTGTCTCCCAGCTCAGTTATATATCATATAGCCATCAGGGAGGAGAGAGTACAGTGAAAAACATCATTAATATGAAAATCATTAATATGGATCTGGGAGCAGGGAGAGCACATCCTGAAATAATGAGAAAGGCATGATTAGTAATGCGGTATCTCCACATTTAGGCACACATTTATTATTAATCATTCAAAAATAAGTGTGGGAAACATTGTGTATATGTTAACAATGTTTACATTAAAAGATGTATATATTTGTACTTTGAGAGTTTTTACTGCAGCCTCTGGCAGCTGTATCAGGATTATACTGGTCCATAAGACACAGCACCTTCTGCACTGTAACTGCTGACCTTGACCTTGTATGTGTCTTTTTATGATTCAGATCTCTGCTTAATTTTTTCCTGTAGGAAAAAAAATGTTTTCATTTGGCTTGGCTGAGCATATTTTCCAGTGAAATCTTCTGAGATCCATGAGTGAGCTGACCACCTGACAACCCACCTGGATCCAAAAAACGTTCCAAATTTCTCCCGTGAGAGAGAGACCGAGAGAGAGAGAGAGAGAGAGCGAAAGTAAAAGCAAGACAGAGTGGGAGAGAAAGACAGAGAGCATGAGAGGTGGAGTGCAAAGGGGAGCAACCCAAAAAGTAGTGGTACCCTCCCTCCTCCCTCCATACAGCACGGCAGTTAATTTAAATTCTGCAAGGAGACAACCCATAAATCACCTCCATTCTGACTAATGGCTTCTGCACTGAGGGAAAACTCTCGCCTCTCTACCTGGAGACATTCTGCACTGCAAAAAATATAGGCTACACTTGGTTTGTGTGTATGGAGTGTATATATATATATATATACATATATATATATATATATATATGAGTGCTTCACTCAGACAGACAGTTTTTGAAAGAGTCAGCAGCGCGACTAACCCCTCCACGTGAGCAGATTTCACTGGAGGCAGAAATCCCCCTGTGTTGGTCCATAATTAGCCCCCATAACTGCAACCGTCTGACGTCAGAAGTGTGTGACACAAAACTAACCTTGGACTGGATTCCAAAAAATCACCCTGGGTTAGCGCACAAGCACAGCTCACCCAGATTTGTGAGTCATGTGAGTCATAAAAGCTTCTGTAAATTTTGTTTTCTTATATTCTAAGTGGTACCTCCGGGATTTTCCGTGTTTTCCGATTATTTCACAGCAAACGTTTTCTTTCTGTGTGTGTTTTTGCAGTAATATTCAAACACTATTTGTTCAAGAAAAGCAAAATAGTAGAATTAAGAAAAAGTAAGTAAGTAAAAAATGGCAACCACTTGCAATATTTACATGGATTATTTATTTGCATTCAAGACAATCTCAACATAATCTAGTTAAAAAAACAAGAACACTCAAAGTCTCATTTTCCTCTCATTTACTTCCATCATTACTCATTTGTTGAAGGCACTGAAAACATATTAGCCATTCCTATTTGCAATGTAGTCATGGATGTTCAGACAACTATCACTGGATTACTTTGATACATGAAGAAATTTTTAAAAAATGATGACTCTCAGGCAAGGTTCTGAGATAATTACATCCCTGGAAAGTCTAAGTCACGCTGAATCTAAACATGTGTGTATCATGTCTGTGTGTTCAGATTCAACTGACTTATGACTCCAAGAAGGAGTACGAATCCGTGCCCTCCCTTCAACCCCCCCATGCCCCCCTGGGGAGGTTGGCCTCACAGTCTGAAAACCTCTCAAGTAGACCAAGCATTTGTGTATGTGTGTGTGTGTGTGTGTGTGTGTGTGTGTGTGTGTGCGCGCGCTCCACACAGTGATGTCCCCCAGTGATGTTGGGGGTATCCTGGCCAGGCTGCAGCAGACAGGGTGGGTTGGGGACAGTACGTGACACCTTGCTGAGGGCACCCGGTCGCTTGTTTGCTTTTTTAGTTGGTTCAGTTTCCTGTCAGCAACACCCTTTGCTCTGGGATGAGACATGTTACCTCAGGGCCCTGTTTGCTTCTTCATTGTCCCCTCATGACCTGTCACTACTCATTTGAGTACGGTGGTATGACCGATAGGAAACTGAAGTATCGCCAAACAAATTTGTCCTATGATCTGTATAGATATCTCATGCACACAAATAGAAAACAATCTTGCCTTGTGGAGATACAGTATGTGTGTCGTGTATTTCCTTCACTTTTCCAACAGTATTAAATATTAACCAAATATACAAACTTTGGGATTTGATTTATTTATGGCCTATTGCTAACAAATATCAGTTCCTCATTTCTATGAAATAAACAGCTTCCCTCCATTTAATGTTGAGTGTGCAGTGATACATTTCTAGCTATAACAAACAGCTGTTGTTCAGTGACAAAGTGTGGTTAAAAGCAAATAGACAGTCATTATGAAAAACACAGCAAATATCATGTACAGACACACACATGCCATTTCGTCAGACCCACAGATCCATTGAGAGACCAGAGGAGGATTAAAGAGTGTGCTTTCCGCTCTGTAATCTGTTATTCTCTGTGGGCATTTAGTCTATACACTCCAGATGAAATGGGGCTATCGCTTGTGCGGTGACCTGGAGTAACCGGCTTCAGCCAGCTTCGCCTCTTATTCCCTCCCAGTAACACGGATGACCTCCAGCTGTGATTGGGGCCTCTGATCCCCCCTGTGGGTCATGCATGTGTTTTAAAACTCAGCGACATGCTTTCCTTCCTCCACCATCCACCTCCTGCCCCCCCACCCACCCACCCTCCTTAAGTACATGGTAGGTTGCTTAGACGGCCACTGTTTCCTGCTGGGATCTGACAGAGCTTTAGATGAGATTTGGCGCTGTGGAGCGTGACACCGATCGCCAGGCTGAGGGAGAGTTCCAGTCCTCTGGACCACAAGAGTCACGGCTTCCCCTCTCGCTTCCATGTCCAGCTGTGGAGGACAGATATGAGCCTCTGAGTTTAAGGCCCCGCCCACTGTCACCAACATCCAAACCCTCACTGCCCCAGCATCGCCTGCTCCCTCCCGCCTAAAACAGCTGGGCTATGTGGGACACCCAAATGACTGTAGTGGCTGCAGTGGCTCGCTGCAATGATGCCTTGCACTGTTCACCCGTCCCACTGACTAATAATGACTATGATCAATCATATGTGAGACTTCACCGCACGAATATCACACAAGATAAGCGCTGAGGTATGAACCCCCACCAGCCAAGCAGGTGTTGAGTTTTTCCGTCCCAGTCAGTAAAACAGTCAGGCGGACAGCACACCAGGGGAGGTCATTCTTTGCATGTGACTCTTAGCACCAGGACGTTTCTCATCACAAAACCCCTTCTCTTTTTTCCTAACTTTTATCTCATTGGACATGAGTTTCCTCTTGTGAGTTTTCCCTCTTCTCTCTGAAGCCCCGGTCCTGTAATCCAATCTCATTAGCCCTATGAATGGAAGGCTCTCTGTGTGAATCCATTAAGAAGGTTTCCCTGTAGCTCCCTCTCTGTAATCTCTCTAACCCTGTGGGATTAATCACCCACAGAGAACAGAAATCGATCCATTTAATCACTAAAAGATGTGACAAAAATGCTGTAACTCGGGGATATGGTGGAAAATTATTGGCCAATTGAAATTCATTGGAGAGAGAGGGAAGCGAAACAAAGAGAGGGGAGAAAGACTTATAGAAAGCAGTACTCTGTAGCACCTTAATGAGGCAATCATTCCAGTTATTTGTGCTACGTATTTGTGCGTAGAAAGGAGGCTTTTTATTTGTTCAGGAAACTAACAGAGTAGAAAGTAATACACAAAACAAATCAATGATTAAGAATAAAAAAACCCAGACAATGAGTTTGACCAAGACAATCCTGTCATTACAAACAAACAAAGCTTTCTTGTGCGAGTACGTCACGTTTAGTACCACTCACTTTGTGTATCTGCATGTTCAGCAGAGGTGTGCATTTGAGAAATGAGGCCAGGGTCCGCTGAGAAGTGTTGTAACGTTTACGGTTTGATGATGCCTCCATGAACCCATAATGAGAAGGAATGAGGGTCGACCGGCGACGTTAACCCACTAATAAAACCTGCCTCCCTTTAAAGGGTGTTAGAAAACCACAATTACCCCCCTGACATTTTTTTACTGCATGATTTATGAACTGAATATTGCATCTCCCTCTCTAACCCTTATTCTGGCTGCGGAGTAATAAAGGGAAGTTAAGGGGCAATATTGATCGGCTAAAAAGTAGTCTTTGATTTGTTACAGACCTGCAGATGAATGGAGAGGAGAGGAGAGGAGACGATAGCTCTGCTATTGATGAGTTTTTCTCTCCCACGGCCCTCCACCATGCAGCCCCTGGCCGTCTGGACACCTGCCACGTGTGAACAAGCTTTCAGCTCACATCATCTTCTCCACTTCCACCTATAATTGGCCATATGTGTCACCAGCACCCTGCTGCTGCTGCCGCTGCCACTGCTGGAGGGGAGGAAAGGGAGATCACAGCTTTGACAAGGTGATTGTTGGATGGCTCTTGCTTTGACATGTCAGGTAAGCCTTATCTTGGCAAACACTTCTGAACACTTGAGCCCTTCTGCCACTTAAATTAGTTGTAACCTGTTGTGTAACGACAGTCTGCCTGATTATAGTGGCTGTTTAACTGCTCTGGCAGTAAAGTTGTTGTTAGAATATAGCAGAGAAAAAACACTGAGGGTTTAAACTTTAAGCACTTGTCCTTCACATGTAGTCCGAACCTAATGAGGTATTTATACCGTCTCGGGAGGATATTTCTAGTAGCTCTGCTGTGGACAGAAAATGTACAGTAGATCATCAGTAGGCCAACCACTGAATAAGCTGAATACATAATGCCCCAAAGCGGCCCATGGCATGTGGCATTCAATGAGCATTCATTAACCTTTACTGCTGCTATAGCAGTTACCTGCATTAAGAAAGGCAGTTAGGTACAGTGTTCAGACAGGTTATCAGGTAAATATCATTGGATAGAAAAACCCAGCTCAAACAAACCCAAAACACAAGTGAATTATACACAATATATGCAATCAAGTGTTATCTTGAATTTTATTTTTAGTCTGTGAAATTAATTGTCAGTGAATGCGTCATATGCCAGAGAGGGAGAGGGGGGAAAAGGTCAGAGATTGGATAAGGGTTTGTCCCTCTTCCCTCGTCTGAATGGCAAATGTCACACCAGCCAGCAGAGAGGCTGCAGCAGAGTGCAAGAGAAGGGTGAGTGGATGGGCGGGTAAAGTGAGTAGGGAGAGCAAGGGGGAGGGCGGGGAGGGGAGGAGAAGTTGGATAAGTGGGGAAGACGTGAAATGCTGCTGAGATGCTACTGGGCAGATGCTAAGTGGTGAGCGGTGATAGTGATCTCGCCAAGCAGAATAGCAGAGCAGCCAGCCCGAGGCAGCCGGGGGTTTCGCCACAGGGGAGTTGGGAGGCAAAATACATGTGAAGCAATGACATGCACATACAGCAGGCTTAATGTGCTTTCCCTGAGGAGAACCACTGGTGTCATTTATCCAAAGAGCATATAAACAACTTTCATACTTTAGAGAAAAAACTGACAGTGTCAAAATTATTGATTTTCCATAATTATCTTTGGTGCTGAAGTGATCATCATCAGAGTTATGGATTGTGTGTTTTTTTGTTTTTTATTAATAGATATAATTGGATAAATGTCAGTGCAGATTTTTTAAAATGATGTTGTCTTCTTCCCCTTCCTTCTTCTCACACAGATTACATCACAAATGAAGAATTGTGATTGTGTACAATCATTTAGGATAAGACTATACCATTTGAAACACTGCTTTCAAAAGTGGTGACTAAATAACATAGACCTCCATTATTTCCTTGCTCATACAATACAGTACTTCCACAAAATGTCTGGCCCCAATCTTGAATTCAGATCACTTTAATTTTCAGAAGATAAGGAGAACAAAAGAACAACTCCATGTAGGCAAGATTACAGGTTCAACATGACATACTAAAAGGAGGAGAACAAACAGGCAAGTGTGGTGATCTGATGGTTTGACACTGTTTATTTGTGCCATCAATGGCCTATAATCACAGAGTGCACAGAAAGTCCTTTCAGGATGATGAGGTGTTTTTTGTGCCATAGCAACACATTTCTCTCCATCCAACACATCAGAAAGGCCTGTGCACTGAGGGATGTTGTGATGCCATGTTTGCTTTCAGGCGCTGCTTCTAATCTAGTGATTATCTAATAACAGGCTGGTGCCACGCTTCGTGACTACCACATACGTTAACAATGTTAATGAGACATTTCGCTGAAGGATATTAAGATTGTATCTTCACCTTCTGACACAGGATGTCAACGACACAGTGTGTGAGGAGCTGGTGTGTACAGTGTCTAATTGTGGGATGCCGGCATCCTGACGGCTCATCTATTTGGAGAACATACCACGTACTCATGTGACTGTGTAGCTTTCGATTCCAGTTTGTCCACTGCCACCTTATTTTCTTCTCCTTCCTTTCGTCTAGGTTCTTTACACTAAAACAGTACAATACTTGTATATCAAAGGCCTTGTAGCTTCTGTGAAAGACAAGTTTGTCCTGTTTTAGTGGCATTAATTAAAAAAACAATAACCTACACAAACCTCACACGTTTTTGATCTGTCTGATAACAATACAAATGAAAAAAAATAAAATGGATGCTGGAGTCACTTCCTTGTGACATCTTTAGATGCAATGCTTACTGTTAAGGGGACAGTTTGTTCTCTGTATGGCTCTTAATTAATTAAAATTTCTTTTGATCAAATCTCTGAGGTCTCTGTTGGTGATGAGTTCGACTGGTGCATCTTAAGATGTGAATCACTTCCTGGAGCCAGAGACCAATTTGTTCACCTGCCCCCTAGTAATTATTAGAAAATAAGTAAATGTCTACAGATGACACACTGAACAGGGATCAGTATGGATGTTTTTATCTTGCATTTGTAGGTAGTGTGTTTCTCCCATATTGCGTAAATGATGATGAGTCAGTCATTCACTGTGCAACCCTTGAACATGATGAATTAAAGCTATTATGATTCTTTTTCTGACATTAAAGTAACTACAAGGAGTTTTTCACTGGTTATGAAACAGTTTCAATTTAATACTGATACCTCTATATGACCTACATAAGCAAATGAGACCAACAGCAAGAAGATTGGCTATTTCTATATCATTATTCTTAATGCCTCTTACTGTGTCTGATTCCCCACGCAATCAGACGAAACGATTTACGACACGCAGACCAGAAGAGCAGATGTTTACATTTCCCAGGCAAAGTTTGGCAGTGAGTAGTACATTGGCCAGTTAAAAGGAAGCAGGAGGAGATTTTTTATTAGAGAATTTTATTTTTGACGTTATATTTTGTGGTGATGGCTGATACTGGGGCAGGATCAGCAAAGAAAAGAAAAAAAAGAATTGACCGAAGAACAAAAATAAGCTAAAAGGGCAAGTGATGGAGCACAGGTGAAAACATGAGTTACCTTGGTTGGTCATTCAACAGATGGAGAGAATTGCAGGATTTGAAAGGATTCAAAACTGATCCTGAATTGGCCCTCTTCCTCCTAGACAGGTATGTAATATGTCTATTTTATTCAGTCCATAGAGGTATAACGTCAGGTTACGGTGGACTTTACTGTAATGCAAGTGGCTTATAACGTAACATTTTATGTTGGCCTTGCTACTGAGCTATATCTTGCTGTTGGCTTATTATTATGAAGACATAACAATACTAGGGAATCTCAACAAAATTACTATTACCGAGCGACCGAATCTGTTGTAGGCTTACATGCACACGCTAGCTAGATCAAGATCTTTACGACGTGAAGCGGTGGTGAAACACTACCGCTTTTGTCCACAGGGGCCTATGCTTTAAGATGGTCCTCCATCTTTGGGGAGTTAAAGGTACATTTTTTTCTGATGAACAGGAACTGATGTTTTGTTTTTTTTAAAGTTGGATATCTGCCTCTTTTCACTCCTTCTCAGTTTCTCTGCTAGCAAACAGCACCTGAGAGTGTCCAGCAGCGTCAGAAGTGAAACCAGGCCGAGACATCGGGGAGGCCGAATGAGGTGGCTTCATCCCCTTCTGAAGGAATGGCAGAGGAGGGCACTGGCACAGTGTCTGGCCTCATGACTTAGTGAGACACATGGGACCTTTGGAGACAGGCCACCATCTGGTGTCTGTCATTGAATTAGCTTGACACCATGATGACAAACACAGAGGCTTTACAATGTATGCCTGCCTCTCTTTCTTTCTCTTCAACCTCCACCCCTCCCTCCTCTCCTGCTCTCCAACCACCCCCCCATTCTCACTCCTCATCTCTCTCTATATATCTCAGTCTGGTCTGAAGATAGACGAGAATCTGCTGTGGGATTATGTACTGTGAGCTGCTAATAATGTTGAAGAGCCTCCTGGGCTCCCACTCCCGAAGCAGCGGTGCAATAAAGCCAGGAGCTGGGAAATACATGGCTATTTAATGGAAACCGAAGCTTCTGAGCTGCTGTGCTATATTTACAGGTAGCCTTTCTGCCTCAGCTTTTTGCATCCTGTGCTTGTCTGCCTTGCCTGCCCGCCCGTCAGCCACCTTGGAGGAGATCTGGCATCTGCTGTTCCCTGTGACTCCCCTACAGCCTCCCACGCCACTGCCACAAACACACACTCTGCTTGCACAGGCAATAAAGCAAGAACAAGTGCGGGCGCAGTCATTCTGATTGCTGTTAAAAGTGACACTTGGTTATGCAGCACAAAACAGGTGACAAAGAAAGAAAATCATGGTGTTATTCACAAAATGTGGAGGAAAGGGGCAGAATAGAATGCTCTCTTCATCACAGTTTGTTGTTTGTTGTGCTTAGTGCTGCTGCCCAGTTTCCCAACTATTAAAATCTTGCCATTTAGTTTGTACCATCTGTCTCACACCGAAGTCAGAATGGGTATGACACAACAGGGCTACTGTTTTGTTGTCTTGTTCTATTTATTCCTCGATAATGAGAAATCAGCAGAGGGACTGGCATGGTGCTTGCTGCCACACATATACACCCATGAAACTCTTCCTAGGCCATATGGCTTGTCTACGGGGGGCTACTTGACTCTTCTGACTCTGTGGCACCAGAAGCACAGATCTTGATCTCTCTTCTTCAGAGGGTTGTCATGAATCCACACCACCGTGCATCCTGGTTGAAACAGAATAACTTTTTTACAGTGTCTCCACTGGATACTCTGTCATCTCCCTGCAAGCGTTTTTACAGTAATTGACAGGTGGCTTGATTGTCGAAAAGCAGCAGCCACAACAAAAGAGTAGAGAGAAAACATCTTGAACAAGTGATGGCGGCCATGGGGACTTTAAGCTGTCATAATTGTCCTTCCTCTTTGTGGGACACTTTGTCCATATGCAGTAATCCCAACTTTAGCCTCTTGTGTGTTCAGTGTGTCACGTCTCAAAAGCGAAGACAGCACCGTGTGACTAATTACACACTCTTGGAATGTTTGAAGGGGCACAGATTGAGGATGGCATGCATGCGATGTTTAATTCAGCATCCCGGCATGAAGATTGTTAAATCTAGTGTCGGCCCGACTCTGCAGCAGCAGGCTCTGGCACAGACAAGACTTACTTGTAATCCCCAGTGTCGCCAACAATAATGCACACTCTCTCCCACAGTGCAGTACAGTGGTTTGAAAGTGTTGTACATGAAGCAATGCACACTCCAGTATACAGTAGTTAATACACATTTCATTTAATTAAAAATTCAACAAACAAATGTCGATAAAACAGTTAGGAGCACAGCAGCAGTGAAATCAGCGCAGTTCAGTGATGCCTCTGTCTGATTGATCTTGCCCTCTTTTTGTTCAGGGTGAAAATTTGTCCATGACACCCAAGGGTGACAGAGGTTAGTAATTGAGAACGACATCATTACAGAAACCTTTTGTCATGCTTGCTGCATCCATTCCCTGTGTGCTCTTTCTCTGGTCTCCATCTCTCAGTCTATTGTCTTGCACAGAGCTGGGACACAGGACCTTTTTTTCCCCCCACTGAATTACTGCCGCCGCTCACTCTCAACTACGCAATCTCCCATTTCAATAAATCAGTCAACTCATTTCCTCTTTTCCCAATTTTTCTGTCTTCATCACAGCCATGAGACATTTAACAATCCCTCAAGGAACCAATGATCTTACAGTTGAATTAAGTAACGTATAATTGTAATGTTTGCAAAAGTTCACAATCCTTTCAGTGTTGCATCAGTGGGTGGAAACATATTTGTTGTGTGCCTCACATGTTCATACTTCTTAAAAGATTATTTTTACCTCTGCAACAATTTCTTGTTATGATTGATTATGATTACATTTGAGTTCTTTAAACTTTTTTTCTGACATTTTTAGTAGTTTTAGTAGTTTCACTAAGGGTCATGTATTTCAGCAGCCTAAAATGTGCCAGCTTTACTCAAAGCAGAGGCAGATTTGAATGGTAGCTGTCACAATAAAACAACTTTGTTTTTTGCAACCTTGAGCCAATAAAGGCCAGCAGAGAGGAAAATTAAAGATTATTGAACAAAATGAGGGATGCCAAAACATGTACTGCTCCAAATCAGTAAAAAATATCAGACAAATAGCCATACTCCCAGGAACTAGGCATTACCATTTTAACCACAATTCTTTCTAAATACCCAGGTGGGCTAATAGTCAGTGCCATTAGAATATATCTTTGTTAGTCACTTACTATGTGTACATCATCAGCAGTTTTTTAATTTTTAATGGACAAATATCTTTGTGGAGTGTGTTTGGGAAAATATATTGTTTGGGAAATATAGCTTGTATCTCTAATCTAATCCCATTCCCCGTCTTTATTTATAACCACTCTGTGCAAACACACGCATTCATCCACATAGCTAGATCAGAATACAAATTCAACAGCATCATGTGAATGCAGCTAGACATGCAAAGGAACAAAACAGCGAAATCTGCATAGATAATCTCGTCCCTCAGTGCTCAACAATTGGCGGAGTATGAAGAAGAAGAGAAAATATGAGTTGTTTTTAGCTTAACGAACATTCCTTTCACTCCCTCACATCTGGAAGAGTCCAAATCCCAGCGGGTAGCCACCTCCGGCGCAGACATGCTGAGCAGCACGCCCCAGCAAGACCAATGCCATCACAAACAACGAGTGAGGCCCCATGGAGCACACATGTGGAGAGAAGGTCACAGACCATGCTGAACCAGCCAACACAAACAGCATCATGCACCCTGTCTGAGACCACATCTTGTAGCGCTGCCCCTGGTTCAGATTCTGGATGTCCCTTGGTCGCTCCGTGCCTGTCAGGGTATGTTACTGTCATCATAGCAATGTGTGGCCTTACACTCACCCTAATGAAAATGTATGGAGACATTTAAGTCACATGCAATCTATTACTCTCACAAGGCTTGAGAGCATGCGTCCATATCTTTTCCATACTTACAAGCAGTATTTTCCCTGAATTTGATATGTTAATCCTGATTATCTCAGATGTACTTCAGGGAAGCTGCTTGGATTACAACCCTACTCCAGCACATCTCAAGGCTCAATGACCTCAAGTATGACTCATTGTCCTCAAGTATATAAGCCTTGAGCAGTTGACATTGAGTCATTATAGCTTTGAGCCACATTGAAACCTGGAACTTTCATTGTTTTCATGCAATAAAAACATATCCGCTATACTGTACTGTAGTGAAATGGGATGAGTTATTTTCTGTATTTTTCCTCACGGTAAATAACGATTTTTTCTTTAAATGACATCCTCAATGTATCTCAACATAAAGGCCAGTTCATACTTTATGTGTCCACACGTCTGACCATGAATTGCTGAGGATCCAAGGAAGTGCAGTGTCAAGCGTGAAGTTGTTTGGATGAGCAGTCCTTGAAAAAGCTGCAAGCAGGAATACCGGAGGACAAGCAATCGGCCCGTTCTGAACGGACACGTTTTCAACAGGCACTGCACTAATTTATATAATTTGTCTTTGAAAGAATACAAGACAAGTGGCCACAATCAATACAAGCTAGCCAGTACTTAGAAAGGTAGCTACCGGCCATAGCTACAGTCTATTGTTTTGAGTGTGGCTGGCGAGTGTACACATATGATTAGCATGGCACGACTGACGCGGATCTTCGATTGTAGTATGAATGGAACCGTGTGCAAGTCTGCAGCTGTGAGCCTCCATTGTTATGGAAAAGAAGCCATTCAGAGGTATGAATCAGAGCTGTTCCAAATCCAGAAAGCTGGGAACAAAACACTATGCCACAATTGCTGAAAACTTAAAACTGTAGTCGGTAGCATTGATAAGAAAGTGGACTTAGCTTGAAAATTAATTAATTGAGTACAGCTTCCAGGTCCCTCCCTCTCAGCTGCACTCCAGCTCGTCTCCAAAGCCCCTCCCCGCAGAGTTGCTCAGTCTAATTCTTTCTTTTTAGCTTGCTTTTTTTCATTGGTCTTCTTCTGGTTAGTTGTCTTTGTCGTGCAAGCTGTTGTTGGCAAAGGAGGGATGGGCAGTTTTCTCATTGCTTGGTTGTTCGGTGGTTGTTTAGATATGGCGCTTGACGGTGTTAGCGCAATCGCTGGGAAGGGAAGCTGTGTGCAGGAGCAGTGATTGACACTCCGTCAGATACTCCTCCTAGCACTGATTGGTTGTTTTGATTCGGGCGTGGTGGATTCTTGCAAATGGCCTTAGGGGCAGCAGGTGGAGCCAGAGGAGCATGATTTTTTTTCACAGGTTATCTGTCTCATGTACTACTGTCAGGACATAGTGACAGTTATAGCAAATATGACTAAAAGTTATTTTTATACAGGTTACCTACTGCAACTTTAACAGACCCAGAATCCAAAAGCGAACTGACTTTAACAGCAAGCCTTCCAAATTAAATGACAATATACAGTAGGTTGTTTGTCCTATGAAACATAGAAGCATTTGCTGATCTGAAGTTCCATGGGAGTTGCTTGACTTCTCTTCTTACATCTTCATAAGCACAGGCGTTTACCTTTCACTTCTTTATAACAAAGAATTAAGTATTTTCATCTTTTATACTGATTCAACTGGGAGAGTTTCAAGCTCATCCAAGCCTCGGAGGTTCTCCTTCATCCAACAGTGTCCATGCAGAAAATGAACGGTCCAGTACCCTGGACCTGGACGCTATTATGCACACTTCAGTTTTGTATCTCATTCATGTGATATTTATCCCACATACTGTAAGAAATTGCTCTATGAGCGTGTCAGCATGTGAGCAAATATATGTTTTTGATTCAGTGCTGAGCACATCTAAGCAGGTGCTAAAGAGACATCAAAGGTGTTGTGGGTATATGCTCAACCCACATGCACTGCTGAAAATCTCAACAGATTCGTCTTGTAGGCAACGCACAGACTTGACCAGTTGCCAATTTGTTTTTGTTTGTTTTTTTATCAATAGAGGTTAAACCTTGAGGTCAGTTGTATTCTCTTTTTTTAAATGCAAATGTGAAAAAGCTCCTCTCATTCCAAGGTGCAGGTGTATAACAAAGTGTCAGAATCCTGCAGTCTGACAGCAAAGAGATGAATATCCCACTCAAACATAAACCATGCTGATGTGTGAATGTTATACACCCAATCAACCATCCCTCCTTTTTTCTTTAGCCATGTGAGACAGGTGGCGTGTTGTGGGACTGAGTGGCATTTTAAACTGAACCCACCATTCTTACCTGCACCTGCATTGTGTCTCCAGAGCAACTGCTTTCCCATTTAGCGCCTGACAATATCCAAGCTTTCTATTCATTTCCCGTCTTTCAGGCAGGAGGAAATGAATCACAGGGCTGTCAAGGAGAGGCACAGGAGCAATAACAGGAGTGTGAGAGAGAAGAAACTTTGATATGTGAGGTTTACTCACTCTTTATTCCTTACAGACCCTTGGGGTATGTTATGGGACATCACACTGCTAGACTCTGGCTGCTAAAGCTAACAGACCTGCAGGTGTAATTTCATCTGCCCATCTTTTTCCTCCCTGCCTCCGCCTGCCTCCCGCTCTCTCTCTCTCACTATCTGTTTTTGGCATCCTCTACCTCTCTTTTTCTTTCACACGGACTGCCTGACTGTCTGTCTTGTGTCACTTTCATTTAAATCACAAGCATCGTGCTGCTGATTCTCAGTTCAGGCTTTTTAAGATAATACTACCAGACAGAAATTACCTCAATAATCAAAACATCATTATCTCTGCAGACCTAAATCACACATACAGCCTGTGCACACATCAAGAGTACTAAATAATAATCATTTATTGATATATTCACACTTGAATGTGTAACGTGCAATTCTAAATGACTTTGCAATATTTTGTCATGCCTTCTTTTTTCAAGACAGTGTACAGAAAGAAAGAGGCTCATTACACACCAGAAACAAAATTGTTGAATGGATGAAAAATAGGAAGTGCTACATTTGAAAATAAATGCTAAATTAGGTGCGAGATATGAGGTATTCTGTCATTAAATTGAGTGTTGGACAAGTGTAAATATTGACCAGTTGGTGGCACTAGATTACAAATAAGAGGATCACCAAAATTAGGATTTTTCCTCCGGGAACAACGAATGACTGCACCAAATTTCACTGCAATCCATCAAATAGTTATCGAGATATTTAACTCTGTACCAAAGTGTTGGGCCGACAGACCACCTGACAGAGCAACATTGCTTCTGTGGCTAAAAAGACAAAGGGGTGGAAGGTGGAAGAAGTTAAAAAACAGCGCTGCACAATTGTGATTAATTAGCTGCCCATCACAAGGGTGAGGATAGTAGGGACAGACAGATTGCCTATTACACCTGAATAGGAAAGATGGAGTTGGAGCCAAGTAAGGTGTCTGAGGCTGATGGCAGAGGACAATTCACACCAGTGTACCTCCGTTGTCAAACACAGGCTATAGTCCGCACCGTCCCCTCCTCCAATACTACCCCACAGCTGAGAGAAAGGGCAGAGAATGGACTTGATTTCCCTGATCTAAATATGTGCATTTTAAGAGGAGAGCAAAAATTGGGTAACAGCTTTAAAACCATGTCAGTGGGCAGTAGCATGAGAATTAAACATGAGAATTAAATGTTGCAATGAATGATCCCCTCTACAATCTGGAAATACAGAAGAGGCTAAATTGATCACAAAACATCTGAAAATTAATGTTGACAATGTTTAATTAAAGTGTACAAGTAAAGGGAAATTCACACTACAGACACCATCTACTCTTTGTTCTTTCTCACCCTCTGTATTCACTGCCTGTCCCTTCCTCTGTGACTTCTCACTTGTCTCTCCTGCCTAAATGTATTAAAAATAATTTAGAAAAATTATAGACACCTTCTTTATTTCATCTTTGTGTTTGAGTTTGTATCATTTTGAATTTGAATTAGAAAAATGTGTCTCAAGCAGTACATAAGCATTAGCAAAATGTGTTCTACAATAATATATTCATAGAATAAAGCTATATTATTACACTGTAATTATTCTAGGTGTTTGTGTTGTTAAATTGAGCCTATAGGTTCCTCTGCAATTACCAAAGAACATACTGTACGGTATGTACAGGCGGGTGACAAATTAAAGACCTGAATGCTTGAGAATGGTGTTCATCTCTCCAGTAGTGTTCGAGAGACTTGCAGAGTCAATGCCAAGGTGCACTGAAGCTGTTCTGGTGGCACATGGTGGCCC
Organism: Oplegnathus fasciatus; assembly: GCA_003416845.1. NCBI lineage: Eukaryota > Metazoa > Chordata > Actinopteri > Centrarchiformes > Oplegnathidae > Oplegnathus > Oplegnathus fasciatus. The sequence continues at coordinate 63,445 of NTHP01000008.1, forward strand.
AACACCTTACTGAGACACTTTATGTCATCCATCTGTATCTCTGTGGTAATGACATTGTTTGAATTGGATCAGGTCAGTTTTTGTTTGTGTCGAACAGCACGGGGACATAATGCTAATCCTATCCTGGGCACAGGGAACAGTATCTGCTCTCCCTCTGTCATCTTCCTCACCTTCTCTCTTTCTTTTTCTCTCAGTCTCCTCATCTTTGTCCCATATCTTTTCCCTTCCCAAAGCTGAGCTTTGATTGACAGGGTCTTTTCATTTTCATCTGTCTCAGTGAAGATAGTAAACACAGGGTCAATTGATATTTATGTGTAAATGTTACCGGCCTCCGCTAAGATAATCTTGCAATGAAAATGAAAATATACAGGGGTACCTCATTTTAACATGAATTTCAACCCTTTACACAAATTGAAAGAAAAGCATTCCAACTTTCATTGAAAGTTCATCAGTTTACCATTGGATGAATGGAATTAACATTAGCCGGCTAGCTAGTTAATTCACTCAAGTAACTAGCCGGCATCATGATGGATGACCACTGTTTAACGTAGCACGACCGCACAGGAGCTATTCGTCAGATGATGTCTGGAGATGAATGGCGTTGAACTACACACAGTCCACTAATAAAATTCTCTAGTTACACTAGTCTCTAGTATAGGATTGCTCTCTAGTATCACGCTTCGCATGGATTCAGCTGCCTGTCCAGTTTCCTTATTGACATAATCAAAAAACCACTGTATTGAGTAAAGTTTGTGTAGTAATGACAAGATCATCCACTTCACCACCCACCCACCCACCCACACGCAAGCAATGACGGTGATCAGATGAGCAAGTCAGTAATCTTGGTGTTGTACAATATCTTTGCCGCACCAAAGTAATATTATTTTTTGGCAATTATTTCGCGACTTTTATTATATATACCTCGGAAAAAATACCAAGGTCCGGACCTCTGTGACCTCAATGGTGGGTACGGCCATGCTTTACAGATGATTGAACTAATCAGGGACAAACTAATCAGGACTGGAACGCTGTGAGAGTCAAGGAGTATATGACAGTTTAGAGTAATGATAGTGGCTCTACCCTGCTCTTTATTTGGTTTAGGGACATATACACACGAACAACTACAGCCAAACTAAATAACGTTTAATTGCATTTTTATAAATGGTTACACTTTACAATACAGTACACACAAATGTGAGTAGTTCCTAAGGAATGAGTGAAGAATGACTTGATAATTAATTAATCATTAATGAGTAGTTCCTGAGTAACTCTGCTTCGAGAACTACGTATATAGTAGATAATGATGAGTTATTAGAGAACACACTGGTAGATACTATAATACTGAATCACTGGGTAATGATTTGTTCTTAAGTACCTGTGAATCGGAGTAACGGCCACTTTCTTCATGAGTCATTCCTGATTAACTATGGTTAACTTATTACTTACATTAGTTATTCTTTTTGTGCACCTCCAAGTAAATTGATACATCATACTGAGCAGTTACTAAGAAGTCCCTCATTACTTCATTCATTACCTTACCATTTCTTACCCTTTTCAATAATAATGAATCATAGTTAATCAGAAAGTGGTCGTCATTCTGATTGCACAGATATTATTATTACTGATTATTAATCATTAACACAGTACTTCCCTGTCTGCTCTCTAGTAACTCATCATTAGTTTACGTTGGCTAGATAGAATCAACTAGCGACAGTCATACTTTCAGCAGACAAAATCCATAAATGAGGAATGAGAGGCCTGCTTTTGTTTAGTTGTTTGTGAAATTGATGACCCATTGTGTCAAAAGACAAATTTCGAGTGGTAAATTTGCCACTGTTTTCATTGTAAACTGCATGTGCAGTATAAGTATGTATGTGTCAGATCCGATCTTTCTGTTATGACTGCCGTAGAACAACCTTGTGCCTCTCTTTGTCTAAATATTGCAACAGAACTGCCTTGAACATTTCTTTTTGTGGTAGCTTGAGCACAGTGAAGCATGTACATACTAGTAATATAGTATAGTAGGATAGTAGTTTTTTTCTCAGACACGCCACTCAGTAATTTGTTTCTAGCATAGAAACAACAGAAGATACAGAGTGAAGTGTCTTAACAGCAGGAAATTGTTAGCATGCACTGGCAAGTATTGTCAAGGAATGAACAGGTTATAAAATATTTGAACATCAACAATCAACTTACAGTAAATATTTAGGATGTATAATTTCTACATATATTTTTTTTTATTTCTATTTTCCAACTATTCTATATCATTCTGTTCATACTGTAGTCTGCACAATCAAAGATTTCCAACAATGTCATGTCTGCAGTACCTGGGCACACTGTTGCATACTGTTCTAGCTCTTCTGTGACAACGTGTTGGTGTGAGTTTTATTATGGAGCCTGGTGTTTCACTTTCTCGAGCTCTCACCTCTGCAAGGGAACTGATATTTTAAGGTCTGCCATCTGCACAGGTGCCAAAACAGCCTGGGAGTTCTACTGGATGTCTATGGATCAATCTGAGATTATTCCCCAGGTTTCTTTGTCTGAAAAGACAGCCCGTCATGCACATCCACTCACACACGCGCGTGCACACACACACACTCACGCACAAACACTTAATGATTTTTCTGAAGTGAACAAAACAATTAAGTAAAGCCTGCAGCATCAAAGTCCTTCAGTTAAGGCTCAGAAGCCTGTAGGGAGGTGTAGTGGAGACTGAAGACAATCAAAGAAATCAAAAGGTAAGTGAGTAAAAAGGCAATGCATATTTATTCTATAGCCTCAGGCATTTGTGTAGAGGTTACCTCTGAGGGATCTCCTCATGTTTTTTTGTTAAAAAAAACCCTTTGTTTTCCAGCACAAGCACAAGCTGTGAATAGAGGCTGAAGACCAGTAAAACTTCTCTATATCAATTATCAGTGAAAGTGCACACAGTTTATCTGTCCCAAGCCAAAAGTGTTTTAGGTAACACTTAAGTTTCTGGATCCTTTTTGTTTCTCTTTCCTAGAAAGGAGTTCATAGTTAAGTTTTTATTTCGTAAGAGGTTACCTGGAAAAGGGCTGTGTAAATATGTACTAATTATTGTGAAAATGGATAAAGGTACATTTGATAAGGACCTAAGCAAAAAACATGCAATTATTCAGAGGATGGAAGAGAGAGGGGTTGGGTCCACTTATCAGTTCACAGATTTTCTCAGTTCTTTTAAATTATTTTTCAAACATTAACAGCTTCTTCTGAAGATTACCAAACTGACCTTTCACTGTTTATATTTAATATTCAATCTTATCTTGTGGCTTTTTATGAGGAAATCAGATACATTAGGAAGTATTCATCAACTGTACAATCACTGCATAAAGGCATAATCTATATAAAGGAAAAAATATCATTATAAGTAGAACTCCTTTCTAGGTAATTACTAGGAAACAAAGAAACAGAAACTAAAGCACTACAAATTTATATATCGTATTTCTTAAGACTGACTGTTGTTTTTCTAGTGCCAATGTCACAGTCACATTCACTCCCAGCCAGATTTGTTCTGACTTTGTTTGTGTCACCATGTAGCTATTGCATTAGTAGACCCAGAACATCTACTGTCATCAATAGCCAATCGATCACTAATAACAACAGCAGTGTCTGCTTCTCCCTGTTTGTCTCTCCAATACTGTTTTCGTTCTCCTTCTCGAAACACCTGGCTGAAGTTTCTTGCAGCAATGTTCAACTGACACACGTCTGAAGGTACAGCAAAGTATAGAAACGGATGCGTACGTTTGTCAAAACAAAGAAGGTGTTTTCCATCCTTCATCTGGGAACTCAGCCAGTGTATTGGACTGGTCCAGATTCAAATAGCTTCCCTCACCATGTCCGCAACAGCCTTATCCAGCAGGTCTTGGGGAGAAACACACACAAACAAAAATGAGCTTAGAGCCATCACAGTACCAGCCTGCTTGTTGGTTGGTGGTTGAAAATACTAGTATAACACATATCCAGTTCAACCCACCAATTAATATGTATGAATATTGCACAACTATGAATTTTCTGTCCCAGCCATCTGTCTACTAGCTAAGTTGACTTTAGGGTTTGCCTTTGCCTTTTGCAGTTGCAGTCATCTGTTGATTACTAAGGAGGTGATTACACTATCAAGGAGATCAAGCATGCAGGAAAAATCCCTTTGGTTTTGAGGGTGAATTCCTTTTTTGTTTTTAGTTTAGTTCTGATACACATGGTACTGGTTTTATTAGTACTGTATTTTTTGTGCAACAACAAGAATGTTCCTATTGAAAGTTGTGAGATAGCAGAAAGGAAAGAGTATATTGCTGTACATGCTGAGGAGGATACAGGTGTGAACATATATTGAAGAAGAGACGAAATGTGTTTTTTGACTAAACTAATTTTAATTGGCTGGAATTGACAAGATTCATCACGCTCAACGTCACTGCGGGAAATAAAAGTTTATGTACAGAATATTGATTATACTTGGGATACATCCCAGTGCTAACACTGGCAAAGCTAGCCTGAGTGCTGATAACTGCAGCTGATTCTCAGCCCAAATAGATTCAAGTCTGCACCACCAAATCCTGCCAGCAATATTGCCAGATTGAACTGATGATGTCACTGAAAGGCTGTCGAATTCCCACACTTGCATTTCTTGGATTGATCTCCTCTGTGCCTGTTTGAGTTAAAGTATATTTTTTTCATGATGAAAGAAAGAAAAAAAGGGCATAAACACCTGCTTTCTTACCAAATAAAATCCAAATGGACTGATTTCCAGACATGCAGGACAGCCAGCGAGAAATTGTCAAAATAAATGCAAGAGACACCAATATGTCATATTTGTGATAGCAGAAAAACAATATTATCTATGACAGGACAATAAAACAGCAATAAAGGCAGGTTACAGCTGGCTCAACACCCATAATAATGAAATATCCAATTTGAGCTCAGATTTGGGAGGAAATCTGTTTATCAAATTTTTTGGCTTCTTATTTGCCCATATGTGAGATCATCTTTTCTGGACAATTTACAAGTAGCAAAACTCTACTCATTTTCAAAACAAACAAAACACATGTTTGATAAACCTCTCACATTATATGATAATTTGTTGTTGTTCTAATTATGCAATAATCTTTCTGCGTGTTTCTTTAATGAGTCAGGTTTGCTTTTTGCCAGCACTTCTTGGACCGATCTACTGTATTTTCAACCTTTGCCTCTGTTAAAAATTATTTTTCAGCTATTCTCTGCCCATATGGAAATTAATTTCTGTTACCCTCGGAAAGAGGGATAGTGTGTTTGGATCTGAAGCTTGATATGCTTGGTGTCTGAGAGCCACCTGATTATTGCTGACTGGGAACATTGGTGGATCAATGGTCCTGACTGGTCATGTTGGTGTCTGATGGATGGCTTGCCATTTGTGATTTGTCCATTAATTCAATAGACAGAAACTATTCTTGTCTCGTGCATACAGCTTACATTCTGTGCATGTCATGTGTATACCAAGGGAGATTGTTTTCATCTCTGCTTAATTGTGAATCAAAAAGCTTTTTCTTGCCCAATGTGTGTCGGGTCATGGGTCAAGACTGGAAATAACAACTCTCTATGTGTGCACAGCACGCACCTTGGACTGCGGCTGACCCCATTTTAGAGCAGAATGAGACCCGCTGATCTCGGAGCATGCAGCATGTGTGGGGTATATGTCACATTTCGGGATGTGGGGAGCCAAAGTAGGACTAGTACGGAGAGTTGGGCTGAATGTGTGGATCGGCTGTTGGTGTACATGCTTGCTCAGTGTCACTCCTTAAATACCCAGCTGATTATACTGTAGTCCAGCAGATGAAGACAGAGGTGTGCAGAAATACCTGGGAACAGAGCTTCTCTCATGTAGCTCGTCTCCTCCTAGCTGCCTGAGTTTCATTGTAATGAGGATGTTTTGAAACAGCACAGTGTGCATTCTGCCCACACCTGTTCCACATGATGCTTCCAAGTTACTGCATTTGAAGTCTGATTGGTTTTGGATTAAAGAATCCAGAGAAGGAGAGTTTTTATGTGGGCACACGGTCTGTTAGGGACCTGTGTTAGAAGAGTTCAAGGTGTCAGTATTGATTCCACCTTTTAACTGTACAGCTTGTTTTACAGGTCATTAGCTAGAATGTGCCTTTGACTTTAAGGCCTCTGTTGGTTCTCTGGACTGTTCCAATCAATTCTGTGGGCGTGTCCATGAATCTGTGGATGTTTGAGTATGGATCAGTGTTGCCAGCCAGCACTTTTTTGTTTTGGTTTTTTTGCATTTTTTAGGGTGTTCAATTTCTCAAATTCAAATTTCCAGATTGTTCATCAAAATCACATGTTTACAGTACCATTTTTACACCACTACTATATGTATTGTATATACTGTACAGTATGGATGTATTTTTTTACCCATGGTTTACAAGGTATTATATGTCTGGTGACTCCTTAGTGAAGAAAAAAATTACATTGAACTTGTGGTTGCAGTCTAAAAAAGAATCTGATATGACAGCAGTTTCTGTTCATTCAATGTTAATGCACAGTTATTATCAGTTCATTGTGTGAATTCTGGGAATTAAAATTGGTCACTTGGATGTCAGCCGTTTTCACCAGCATTTTATGATCATTCCTGAATGTTTCAGTTTTTTGACTCCATGCAAATAACACTCTAAAGCGTCCTAAAGCTAGGAATGCTCTAGATCAATAGTCTGACCACAAAAAGCCATTACTATATAAGCATCCCCCACCTGTGGCTAGAGATGGTCCGGGTTAACCCAAGTTCAGTTTAGATGGAAGAGGTAAATCCTGTATTGGAGTACGGAGGAACTGAAATGACACCTCTGACTCTGTACTAAAAATGTAACGACCAAAAACAATCCTAATTTTGCACCTCTCACAGTGAAAAAACCCTCCATCTGGCTAGAGAGTCTGTGCCTCACTCTCTCAGTGACAAATGACCTTGACACAGAAGCAGCGTAAGTACAGATAGACCCACTCACTTCATCAAAGACACAAAAGAGAAAGGGTTAAGAGAAAGAAAATAACCATGGAAACACAGAAAAAAAAGCCATCCATTGCTTTGTGCCCTTTTAAACTGTCAAGTAATGATTTAGGATGAGGTGGGCCCAGCTAGGCCCGAACACCTCAGGAAGAGGCAAAATAAGACAGCGGGGAAGGCAGGGGGAGGGCGCAGAGGAGGGGTTGTGGGGAGAGTGTGTGAACAGAAGGGAAAAAAATAAATCCATATCCATGCCTGGATGCGTCTGTCCGGCCCGTCACTCTGAATTCATCGTCAGTCAAAAGCAAAATGTCACACCTTTCATCTGTTCACCCTGAGCTGCGGACTTTTAATTGCATTGGTAGAACATAGCTTTATCGAAGCGAGGCTGCAGCAGGGATGGGAGCGAGGTTTACCGGGAGCAGGAGGGCCAGGTGAGGGGCGATGGCAGCCAGCAATAAGACAAGAAAGCAATAAAACTGATAAATGATGCCAAGACACACAGATACTAAGAGAACACCACCTTCCTCTCACAGCGCACCTCTCCAGTACCAGCTGCACCTAGGACACACCCCACCCACCCCAACACCTACCATCCCTCCATCTCCTCTCTAGAGGACTGGACAGCTCTTATTGAGCACTCGTCTGTTTACAGATCAACGCTTCCCATCGAGTTTTGGATCAATGGGATTACATTTCTTATAAAGCAGGATGGAGCAGAGGAAGGTGGGGGTGGCAGGAAGGGCGGCACAGGGTTGTGGTTGTGTGAGTGAAAGGCAGAGGATCGAGCCGTCACAGAGGCTGCATGAGGGCTGTTGGAGAATGTGATGACAGAGTGACGATTTGGGTAAAGAGAGGGGTTGGGTGGGGGGATGGAGTGGGGGGGTTTGAACAGAAGAAAAGCCAATGCCTACAGATGGGATGGAGGGTGGGGAGCTTATTGATCTCCTGTCCGTCTTCTCTTCAGAAGATCAGTGGCAAACAGAGGCCCTGGTGTTCATTTAGTCAATGTGAGGAGGAGGACGTTCTGTCTGGGGATATGCAAATATATGGCAAACTCTGCGATACAGCATGTTTGCATGATGCAGATGTTGTCCCAAAACGTCTTTGAAAGATAACGTGGCCACAAAGGGCAAATGTCAATATGTTTTTCAGAAAACATGGCAAGCTGTTAAAGGACAGAAAAAGCGTTAAGTATTCACATTTGTTAATTAGCAGAATTGTGGCAGAATGAGCCCACAATGAGGATAACAGATTTGCTTTCATTTCAATCTTTTGACATGCTGTCGAGAAAATACAAAATAAAAAAACGCGCTTGGTTTCTCCCAGTGGAATTTCTGTTAGTGTTTGAAATCAGAATCTCTTTGTGTTTGTGCTCATGATGAGTATGTTTTCTGTGTGTATGTGTGAACTGCGAACTTGTGTTTACATGCATCTGCGTGTGAGTTTATGTACATAAAGTATGCTCTCAAATAATTATAAATCAAGCAAAATAGTCCGTCTCGTTTAAATAGATTGGGTCGAATGTAAGGAATTGTGTGACAAAAACGTGATGGAAAGTGCTTACTTGAACAATGAGTGATGAATATGGTGAATATATTTGCATATTTAGAGCAATCAAATGGTGGAGCTTCAAAAGTTAAAGATTACACAAGTGCTATTTTGGAAAAATGTATTTAATTCACATTGAGCTGTGAGATGGAGAGAGATACAGAAAGACAAAGAGAGAGAGTCCTTAATTACTGGCAGCTCTCCAGAATGAGCCTTCTACCCAGTTTAGTTGTTGGCTGGGTTTTAGTCATTTTGATGTGTATTGTCTAAACCTGCATCTGAGCTGTGTTTTCACTTCCTTGTCCCCAAGAGGTGACACAAATGTATTCCGATTGCACATGGTGCTATTGATTTTTCTTAGGTGGGAGAATTAATCCACGCTGAGCACAAATCATCTTTGAAGCAGGCGTTTATTCCTACTATCACCTCCAGTGCAACACCCCGGATGCGTTTTATCGTGTGATAATTTGAGCGGGTGGATGCAGTGGCATGCTCTGTCAACTTAAAGCCCCCATCTTCAGTCCTTGCCCTCTTGAAAACACACACCAGCCTACATAAACATACACACTTGCACACATGCATGCACAGACACTCACACACACACAGATTAATGTCAAGGACTCTCCTATTTAGAATTCTTAAACATTATACATGCAGATTAAAGCCACATTTCTCCTTGCACCTACTCTGCTGTGGGATATTCTGCGGGCTTGTCCCTTTTATTTCCTCCCCTCTTCAAAGTGGCACCAAATGTAATCCTCCTTAATGGATGTGTAATATTTACACTTATACCATAATCGCTTAAACATTCATTTACGAAGCCATATTTGGTTGTTCGTGGCCCTGACAGCCTATTCATCAAAAAGTAAATGTGCAGAACCTCGCGCCCCCTGCAGCAATCAATCAATATGCTCCTCTCCCGGCTACCATCAGTGGAGATACGTCTCAGGCCAAAATTAATCACTGTGAAGTTTGCATAATCCCCCTCCGCTTCCCCCCACCCATTACCCCACGTTTGAGAACCTTTACCTTTGAAGACCATTCTGATGACTGAAGGGATTAATCAGAATCTCCCATTCTCAAGGCTGATGAAATTGTAAGAGTTTATGCAGCGGTAATATGATATATAAAAAAACGGGGTATTTATATTCAATGATTGGATCTCTAGCTTAACTGATTGTCTGGAATTTTACATTTTCACTTTTTGAGAAACTGCACGTGGCTCTACATCATAAAATCCAGAGCAATGCTGCCTTGAACCACTAACCATGTCTAAGCACGCAGGGTTTCATCAGACAATCTGAAGTGATCATCTTGTGTGTGTAGGAAATAAATGAAAGTATCCAATTTTGATTACCATGAACTCCCCTCCTTCTGATTATTGCTATCGGTTCAAACTCAAAAGAACCTGCTGAAATGAAATGTTAACATGGAAAAATGTGCAGCTTAAATATGCAGTGCCTGTAAAAGAACGCAAATTATTTTGATCTTTTTGTTTGCTTGTTTGATTGTTTTAGACATAGTTGATGGCATGATTAGCAGTATAAATTAGAGTGTGATGAGAGAACTTCTGCCTGTGCATTGGTTAAAATTTGCAGACATACTCTGCTGCAGTGGTAGGCAAATAGTGGCCTGTGGACCAAATCCAGATCCCCAACAAAAATATTTGGTCCCCCGATGAAAACGTCATATTTATGTAAATGAAATAAGTACTCTGTAAAATTCTAACACAGTTTAATTCCACGGCTTTAGCCTGTTTGACCAGAACAGATTTGTCTCTCCCAAACACAAATACAGTATATCAACAGTACTTTTATTGCACCATAAATAAAGCACACCACTGCTTATTGTGCGTAGATAACCTGTAAATGACATCTCTGGTATTGAACCACAACACAGAACGTATACGTTCACGTATATGAGTAATTTTCTTGCCAAATGAGTATTAAGATAAGCTGCTGTAACTCTGTTAAGTCCCACTTACTAATGTGAAAAATTACATTTGGCTTCAGCTAAATTACTTAAAAGAAATAAACAATGAACAATGCTGAAAAACTGACCCCTGCTCCACTGTATATGTATTATTGATAATATTAATATTAACAACATCATTATGTCAGGTCTTTGAAACAGAAATATAATGTAAAACGGCATTTTTGAAACAAACAAACCGCAGTGACATGCCCTTTTAATTTCCTTCCATCAGGTACTGTATGTTCTTTAAAAGGATTTGTAGGATTTGAATTTAGAGTTTGTGGTCTCTCAATTCCCCTGTCCCCTGCAATTTGTGTCTGCAGAAATTACACTTTATGCAGAAAGTATGAAAATAATTCCAAATCAGTAAACAGTATCCTGAACAAGACCATAATGAAAGGCAAAATTGTTTTGTGCTCTGTGTGTTGTTGTTACATACATACATCATGATGTGTTTTCCATGTTGTTATATTGGAAACAACTTTTTTTTACATAAACATAGAAAATGTGAGGGAAAAAATGACAGCCGATGAGCTGGAGTGAATGCTTCATTAAAGAAAAAGTGGAAATTAAATTAAATTAAATTAAATTCCTGCATCAGGAAAACATCAGGAATACCATGAGAAACAAAGAGATTATACAGAAGCAAAGTGTACCCTCCAGAGAGAGAGATGTCACTGATGTTACACATACATCATTAGAGCTGCAAAGTGGTTGACTTTATATGCAGTGCTGAAAAAAAGGTTTGAATGGGATGGAACATGAACATGTCCATAAATCATAGGGCGTTAGTGTTTAACTAAAGCGACAGTGGTTGTTTGTTCACTTTTCAATTACTGGATTTTAAAAAAGCATTTACATTCTGAAAGTAATGAATGCTCGCTATGTAACCCTTATGCAATGCTTTCTCTCCAGACAATCAAAGAGCAGCAAATATGTAAGGACCAACGCATGCTGTCGTTTTTTACCGATGCAGATTTAGAGGTACAAAGTCATATCAGTCTAAAATCGGTCTGGTACATCTGCTTAAGCTAGCGCCGGAAGAGCAATTTATGATCATGGTTGTTTTCACACGTCCTAAGTGGCCAATTCTACATCCCAGAGCTCCATAATGTCGATATCACATTTGGTAGTGAAAGAGTGATTCTGGGAAAAGGTCAAAACAAAATCAGACATCAAGCATTAGATTTCAAGGCTTAACTGTGTGTCTAAGATAAGAGCTGGGAGGCATCCACATGAAAAACAAATGTACGTATTGGAGGCTGCATACACACACATAACACATGAAATCAAAAACTGTCAATTTGATTATATTGTCATTATAATAACAATTTCCGGTCATTTTACTTAAATATGAAATTGTTTTGTAAAATATCCGACTTCTTAATCATACAGCCCACTATCAAGAATAAGCAGAGCATTTCTGTAGATTTGTGCAAAAATGCATGATGTGTTTGTGGTATTTCTGTTTGAGTATGTTTAATTGTTTGGTATGCTGTAAAAAAAAANAAAAAAAAAAATAAAAAAATAAAAGAATGCTCTAATAAAAGCCACAGGGTCAAATTGTAAGTATGTAAATTGAAAACTGAGGATGATAAAATAATTCAGTGAAACTGAGTTAATGTCCTGCTATGAATCAGTGTGAATGCAAATTATCACCTTTAGCTATTAAAATACTGATGTTCTAAAATCCAATTTTCAGTGGTATATTAGATACATATAGTATTTGACTTCTCTGATACAAATGAGCGGAGGAGGCTGTCTTCCTGTTTTTGTTGAGGCTTCTTCTTTGTGCTGTAAATCAGTCATGAAAATTGCACCTGATCTGAGGACAAATATCATAAACCAGATTAGAAAGCCTGTGACAGTTTCATATTTGTACACATAATATTACATGTTATCAAAATTATTTGTCAATGATTTACTGACGTTGTCATGGTAACAGCTGCCCCATCCTCTCCATCTCTGCATCTGATTCAAATGAGTGATTCATTTTGCTGTTTACTAACATCTCCTGCTGTTTCAGGCATGCTATTCCACACCTGCCCACTAGGTGTCCCGAGTCTGTCACCTGACGCATCACCTGCCTGCGCACCTGCTTCTCATTTCCCATTAGTCTCAATAGAAATACTGTGTATCAGTTTGCTCGTAAGGGCTGGTCACACCAGGATTTAAAACAGCAACTTTCATTTTTTTACTTTCAATTCACGTCAGAGTAAAAACTGTTTCAAAACAGAGCAAAAGCTTGCAGGCAATTATAAGACGGGGCTTGATGGTACTGCACAAATACGTATTTCAAATAAACTGTGTGAATATATGGTCTTGTTAGCGACCCAGCTAACTGTCTGTTAGCAAGCTTGTTTTATTTTTCCTCTTCAATAAGCTTTTATTGACCAAAATAGTGAGCAATGGCAGACAAAATGCCAAGGGGAAGTAAACAGAACACAAAATAGAGAGAAGCCCTTGAAGCTTTTGCAGCCATTGTGACTGACTACCGGTAGGTCGGGAACACCATCTAGCAAGTTAACAGTTAGCTTGCCAGCTACAGCAGTTCACCAACTATTTCGCGTGGATGAGCAAATGTCACTTTTTGGTGTGACAGCTGCTTTATGTTATCTCAATGTTTCATCCTTGGTGCTGTTGACCTATTTGCTGCACCTTGTCTTCTTGACTTCATATTGCTACCTGTAAGCTTGCATTTGACAAATTAAATTCTGTTTTCACCCTGCCAGCCCTTTTTACAAAGTGTGCTTGTGGGTTCAAGCCTTGTCTTTGATTGTTACAGATGTGTACTGTATTTATCACACTTAGTGGCTATAAATCAAGCAAAAACATTGTAATGCAAGGCATTTATTGTTGTACCAATGAACTTGCAGTTCATGGCTCAGCTACTTTCGGTGCAGTAAAGCCTTCACTGGTGACAACATGCTGACATAACATTTCACTTTACAGTTTAATTAAGGCTGAATAGACTAAAGAGTAAACAAGCAATCTAATGGAAATGGAGTGTTCAGTAATATTTATTCAGCTTTAACTCAGATTTGGGGTTAATGCTGCTACAATCTATCTACAATAATCTGTATGATTCTGACAAAAAGAATTTATAAACCATTAACCTGACACAGACTGAGAGAGGGATGTAAGTAAAGGTGTCTAATAGACTAAAAAAGTGATGTGAGTGACATGAGACTGATACCGCAGCCACTATAATTAAATGTGGTTTCATCTTTAGCGTACATTTATCTTTGTCATCATAACACTTTAAAAGCCTCAGCAACCTATGAATAGAGATAACTGACATTCTGTCTTTTTGTCACCTTCTTAATTGCCTCTTACTAAATGTTCTCAGAAACTGCAAAGATAACTCTACAGCGTGATTAAATTTAACAGACCTGCTTAATAACATAAGGAGGAAATCTGAATCTATTCTGACATAAATCAATTGATGATGGTTGTGTGTGTGTTACAGGCTAGAGCAGTGGTTCTCAAACTTTTTGGAGTCAAGGACCCCCAAATTGATACACATCAGGCCGCGGACCCGTATTTGAAGTCTCAGGGATCCCCGTCTGAGATGATATAATTATTCCATAACTGTCTATACTGTAGATGGGCAGATTAACAGTGAAGAGTGTGAAACCTATGATCAGAATAGTCATTCTTATACATTCTCTCATTGGGCTAACTTTTAGTCAGTGAAATAATAGTGAAATTAAAATATTCAGCATTTTCCTGGGGACCCCCTGGAACCCCCTCAAGGACCCCTGGGACTCCAGTTTGAGAACCGCTGGGCTAGAGGATGCCCACTTCTTGTAGAAAATAGAAACTTAGTCAGAGTTTTTTGTTTGTTTGTTTCTTTCCATTTTAAATCCCTTTAAGTGCAGTTCAACAGACACTCCTGAAGACTTGGTTCTGTGGTTCTAGGAGTCCTGTGAGGCTGTGATGTTCCCTGCACACAGAAAATCTTTTTCTGCATGGATGAAAAATTTACAACTTTGCTATTCCTATATTTTTACTGCTAGGAATGCTAAAAGAAATTGTAATTTCAGCATAAAAATTCATCCTTGACCTAGGAAAACAGCAGACGAAAAACTTAAAAGTAAATACGTTTGCCCTGAAGGTGGCAGCAGAGGAGAGGTCATGTCACAAGGGTTTGTCCTCTGTACGTTGGTCAGTTTGGGACATCTCAGTTGGTCAGGCTCAGCTCCACATTCACAAATTTTGATTCACACATCAAACACATCAGACTGCATTTGTTGTAGTAAGATTCCCGCTGAGGTAAAAATAGATATATATAATATGTAACACACACTATTATGAGTCTGCTTGTATCAACTCTAGTTTATTATTTTTCCATATATATATATATATATATATATATACAGTATATATAGTGTTGCATCTATGACTGTTTGAATGCAGCCATGCCCTTTACACAGGAGAAAATGGAGGGCATGCTGAATATGTAATGTTTGTCAGTGATTTTCTGCCATCGTCACTGGCTAACCATCAAAAAGCAAACATTAACTGACAAAGTCTGTGTAGTGCAAATGCATTTTCGCAAATGCATGTTTGGTGCCATCTGGTGACTTCAAGCATTGGAGTTGAAGGATTTAAATGAAGGTGCAGACACCTGATGTGTGGAATAGAACAGCTGCCATAATATTATTTGAATTGGTTGTTGGAATAATGAACACATCTCAAAACACACCGAGTTTGCAAAACATTCTTAATTGGGAAGACCCTCAGGCCCTATAATCTTATGGATAAATGTAAGTGTACCGTTCTTAGTTACATAATACATTGTTTTTGTAAGTTGCTCCTACATGGAAGAAGGGAGTGTCTCCCCTTCTACTCCACACTCCAGTGGGAGCAGAGTCAGCAGTAAGAGAATTAGTGATATAAGAGTCAGACAGTGTGTTGAAATTTGTGACTGATGTAGTGAGGTTCCCACAGGAACTGATATCACCTGCAACAACAACAAGTAATCAGTTGAGCAATGCCTGAGAGATTGTAGTTTCATCCTAAACAAGTCAGAACATGAAATGTAGGATATAAGGATTTAAGGAGTCCATAAGGATCGTTATGAAATACGTGTACTGAACTGAGCTGCAAAGGGTCCCATAAGAGCAAAGAAGGGAGTTCATTGTAAAATGATTAAATTAAATCAATTAAACTAGTGAAATAACAACACTTGAAATAAGGTTTAAACTACAGAATAGATAACCTCATAGGATTTCACATGTGCAACAATATGTTGCATAAAATTGCACTTCAGTGAAGTAAGATAATTTTCTTGACATCACCATAAGTCCTTAATCCTTCAAGATACAGAGGTGATATCAATACCATCCATGTCCGATGTGAAAGCAAAAATGCTGACACAGAGATCTTGTCTCATTAATACATGAATTACTTTAATGAATCACCTTATCTGAATTACTGAAAAAATTCACTACATATTGTGATGATGGGATCTTAGGTGGCCCAAGTGCGTGTTTTTGAGATTTTCCATAGGGGATGGTGTCTGCTCTTTTCACAGTGGACACGCCCGTGCTTGTGTTGGAACAAGGACTGTAGAGATGTAATCACACAAGGGAGACTCTCCACCTCTCTGCAGGATCTGAGTGAAAGGAACTTGACGCTCCTGTCTAGCACAACTCGTGTGTGTTTAACTCCAAAAGGTGAATATAATTACTCCTACTTATGGCAAGATTATAACTCAACTATGATCTATGGCTTGGTTATCCTGTCTCAGTATTCTCAGATAAGACAGTTCTCATATATTTAAGCTATATTCACAGTTTATATACACACCAGCTTGGTTTGACTATAAAAATGTCTTTCCTTCACGTCTGTTACGTAAAAGAAAAGTATCTATTTCCTGCACAATGCCTGCTGAATGGTGACCTGTTAGCAGATATACTGTTCTAAGCTTTCAGTCCTGTTCCTCTTGCAGCCAAGATGCCAGAAACAGCAGAAGCTGTGTCAGCCACTCTCACCACCAACAGAAACTGCACCATAGAAATAACCAACGTCAGCAGTAACTACTGCCTCATCAACCCCAAGTAAGTCTGTAAATGTATTTTCCAATTTAATTACATGTAAAAGTGATTAAATGAACGTAACATTTGAGATCAAACCAGATTGGATGAAGAGAAAAGAAAAATTTTACTTAAATAAAGTACAAATTAATGAATGACCTCGTACAGTACATGCAAAGATAATGTAATGTAAATTGCAATTTATGAGAAACTGTCTAGAAAATGTATGTTAAATTAATTTTAATTTGCCTTTTTCTTTTGGATAAAATGCATCTCTAAATTGGAGGTCAGTGCAGGTTAGCTAAGTTTATTAGTTACCCGCATTTCTGCACATAGAGATAAGTTGCATAGTTCAAGTTCAAGTTAATTTGTCACATATAATCATACAGGGTATACAGTAATCATAGTGAAATGTTTGCCCGGTGTGTGCACTCAAGTTTGATTGGTTCCAGGGAGAAGTATTCATTTTCAAAAGGCTTAATGCATTGCTTTGAAGTGCTTTAAGATTGCAATGCCTGATTATACCACCAAATCAGCATCTTGATACTATTACCATACAATCCCTTCAGAAGTATCCACAACTTTTTTACTTTCTAATAGTCATTTAAAAATCACAGATCAAAATGTGGCACAGATCAAATCACAGATTTACAGCATAAAAAGTCTATTTTAATTCAATGTCTGTCTGTTTTTCCACTTAAAAAGGGAAAAAAATAGCTTAAAAGGGAAAATGAATTAAACAAAACAATAAAAAAAACAAAAATTACCCTTGTCCATTGGAATTTCTACCATGCTTCAACATTTATCTAGCTGTGGCAGGACAGACCATATCTTGGATGGGTGGTTTTCATGTGTGACATCACTTTCCTGAGAACATCCACCTATCCATCATGTGGTGACACGCACTGCCTCATTGCACATCGCATGCAGGTACACTCACTGTTGCTTAGAAGTCCACAGCAGTTCTTGTACAGTCACACTCCATCCATCAGCATAAGGTATTTCTGGTACCCTGGAAAGCCCAGCACTCAAAAAGTACACTGACAATCTCCACAAAACTTACGAAACTCTTTTTTCATCAAAAGTCTGAGAAGTGTGACATAAAAGTTATCAACTGATTGGTAGTGATGGTAAGGATTTGTCTCCTGCTCTCCTGTTTAGGGTTTACATGACAAGTGGCTTCAGTCAGCACCCGCCCCAGCCTACGATTCGTACCACCAGGAGTGAAGTGTGCTCCTTCACCAAGGACGACAACACTGCCACAGGCGCTGTCGGCCTGCTGACCTATGACCTGTTCCATATGCAGAGCCGGGTTTGCTCCGAGCGCATGGCCATTATGTTCTCCGTGCCCTTTGACCACAACCTGTACAAGAACCAGCTTGCCGTGGGCGTGGTTGAGCATTCCCGTGCCTGTGACAAACATCTGTACAACCAGATGTATGATGGGAAAGACCTCAGCAACTTAGTCCGCTCTGAGGGAAATGGCTCTGGGCTGGAATATAAAGCCACATATGTTGATTTGAGGGCTACAATGTCTAGTATTGGCAAAGCTATCGTTAAAGTGGAGCTCTATGATAAAATGGGTCGTTAGTGTAGAAGACTCTGGTGTTGTGCCTTTTTATACTTTGTTGCTTTTGTACCCAACAGAATAAATAAACTTAATTTGATTTGACTAGTGTTGCATGTTGTCATTCAGAGAAACATTCAGAGGAGAGGAAGACTGATTTTGCTGTCATCTGTATTTTCTGTCCGCTGAAAGATATCAATATCTGACAGCCAGCTCATTGATTCTCCATTAGCTTATTTCTTGGTCTTATGTATATTGTACACTCCCTTTTTCTTTGATTATGGTAATAAAACATTCAGACCCAATGCTTGTTGCTTTGTGTGGGATATGTTTTCACTCAGTATGCTTTCATTATTACTGATGAACAGTAATCATTTTTTAATCTCTGAGCTGGATCCATCCAATTCTAATGAGTAGCAACAGATGGAATATCTGCATAGATGTTTTTTTAATCGGCATGATAACAATATTGCTCTTCACTGGCAGTGAGACTCTCCATCTTGCTCTGAAGTGTGTGGTTTTTGTGTGGTATTTCGAATGCAAGAGTTTCAACAAAAGACAGTATAAGAGTAAAGTAGCTCCAGAGATGTCTGTCTTAACTCGTTCAGTTTGCTTTTTTCTCTGTTGCACAATACCACAGGAATGAGATTCCCAAACCACTTCAGTCAGTCAGACATCCATGTACCCGCAATCCTGTAGGAAAAAATGAATGTGCTGAGTGAATGATCCCGGCTTACCTAACAGATCGGGATCCAATAGGAAACTGCTGGAAACTGTTCCACTCCACCACAGACTAGGGTGTGGCAGTTTTATCCTACAGGGGAAAACACAGTATTTGTTCAGGGTATTTGTTCCCATAGTCTTCTTGTGTGGGTGATAAATGTGTGTTGAAAGAGGGTGTGTACTGTCCAACTGGGGTTGTGTCACAAGTGGGAGGGCTTCCTCGATGATGGTGTACATCCTTGTTAAAAAAAAATCTACTGGCAACTCCCTTTCAGGTAACTTTTCACATTTTGGGACTTGGGAGCACCAACAGAAGTTTTCAGCAGGTAAGTCACTTAGAATATTTGGGGAAAAAAGACTTCAGTGAAAGAATTTGATAAGAGGCAGTACAGAGAACGGCTCATTAGCTCATGACTCTAAGAAAAAAGCAGTTTGTAGAAGCATACAGAAGCCTGATGGGGCATTTGTTTGATTTGTATCTTATATCTGTTGATAAAAGGGGTGATCATTTTCTCTAGTGTTTTCACTCTAACTTCATTATTGCATGCTACTTAGTGCCGTAATTGAAGAGGTACACTCTCTAATGAGGCAAAGAGAGTATGCAGCTATTCTCTGATTGTTCACAACTGTTTTGAAATCTCATTAGCCTCTGAAATGCATCATTCATACCCAGTGCAAGTCTATGTGCACTTGAAGGTCAATGTAATGCCAATACAGCATGTCAGCAGAGCAGAGGTCAGGAGGATATTTTATTTTTCGAAATAAGTGTGATTCTCATGATTCCCAGTGTGTTTAGGGGAGGAGGGAAGTGCTAGTCACAGCAGTGATGTTGCTCGGCCCGGCTGGTTAACATCTAAATTACCTTTGTTTTACAAGCGGATCTCACAGCCATTCCAACATGACAGAGTCAGCTGAAGCTGTAGCAGCCGATGTGACCAGCAAGAGAAGTGTTACTATTGAAATTACAAATGTCACTAACAACTACTGCCTCCTCAACCCCAGGTAAGCCCTGACTGTGTCTGAGTCATATATTTTCAGGTTTGTTTGAAACGTACTATATAGATCCAAAGAAATATGTGTAATGTATGTTTCTATTTGTGTTCTGGTTAGGGTGTACCTTGAGAATGGGGAGACATACAACCCACCTCAGCCCACAGTGCGCCCTCTAAAGACAGAGGTCTGCACTTTCACCAAGTCTGGCGGCAAAGCAACTGGCAGCATTGGTGTACTGACCTACGACCTTTTCGAGAGGTCACAGAACGACTACATTGAGACTTTGGCCATCATGTTCTCAGTTCCCTGGGACTACAACCTGTACAAGAACTGGTTCGCAGTGGGCATCTATAAAAAGGGCCGTAACTGTGATAAGGATTTGTACAAAGAAATGTACTACGAGAAGAAGCAGCATGAGCATGGGTTTGTCAGGGAGGAGGCCACTGGGTCAGGAATCAATTATGTGGGAAACTACCTAGATATCAAGGCCACCATGTGTCCCTTGGGCAAATCTATCATGAAGGTGGAGGTGTGGGATAAGCTTTTCACACCCATGGGCCAGCAGGCGTACTAGAGACCCCTCCTCACCAGTATTTCTGTCATGAGTCCCAGCAGCAGAATTCATCCCTCCACCTCAAGCTTTTACCAGGCTGACTGATTCTAATACAGTCAACACGCATGATTTAACAGATGTATTGTTGCTGACATGTGTCTGTATACCTGTGTATTACCCTTCAGTAAATCTGCTTAAGATCAGAGTTTAGTTTGTTTATAAATCCAGGCAGCAATAACCCCCCTTTATAGCCGAAGCCTCTGTCTGTTTCAATAGCATCCGGTTTTAAAATGGCATCTTTAGAAATGAAAATCAAAGGATGACTCACCAGAGGACGAGGGCACATAGCTTAATAAAACACACCGAGAGCTTGTCTGTATTTACCTTGACACTGCAATCTGAGGAATAAAATAAACCTTTTGCTGGAGCTATTTGTGTGTGTCTGTTGATTGAGTTCAGAAAAGCGCAAAAGTGCTTAAAAAGAAATAAGATTGAAATTTTTGAATAGAAAATGATTTTTTATGCATGCGTACTATCCAAAGCATGCTCCGTGTGTTTGCAATGGATTGAGAAGGATCACTTTGAAGTGAAATTTAGATTTAAACAGAATCAAAGGGTGTAGGTTTTTTCCTTAGGGGCTCTATCAAAGCATCATAGGGACACACCCTTTCTCATGTTACCAGCATCAAAGCACATCCATCAATGCTAATACTCTATTTACAGTACACCAGGGATCATGTGAAACTCTAACCACATTTTATAGAAGTTGGTTGAATTGTTTTTTTTTAATGCAAAAAGTTAATATAATGTTTTTGTTTGAATTTAATATTCTGTATGATTTTTCAGAACACATTTTTGCATATTTTCTGTGTTCTCTAAATGTTGTGGATTTCTGTTAAGATATTACACTGTTTTCTGTCGGGGTTTTTTTAAAGTAACTTGCAGCTAAATTACATTTCTTTTTGAAAAATCAGAGCAGCTAATGTACATAGCAGAAAGGACACCAGAGACTGAATAGGCAGATCTCTATAACTCAGTTTTGTGGTAAATATGTCTTAAATAAGTTCTCCACGAACAAATAAACGAAAACAAATAGTCAGTTCTTGGCTAAATAAAATCTTGTGTCATTAAAGTCTGTTTTTACGAGACTCAGAAGAACAGTATTTGTACCACATTTTGGAGATAAAGAGAGTTTTAAATGCCTGCTTTGCCATCCTGGCAGAGCCAGAGGGAACACTAAAACTTACTCAGTTATGCGGTTATTGTTCAAAACACATTCACTGGTTCATTTTTATGAACCAGTAAACTCAAGGAGAAAATGGATAGATATCTTTGCCTTTTTTGCAGTTATGATTTTGGCAGGGACTATGACGTAGTGGTGTATGAGACAGGAATGGATTTAGGTGAAGACCCTATTATTATGACTGCCCAGCAACTCATTACACTTACTAAAAGCTTTATAATTCTTTAATTGGTGAGAAATGACAATCTTGATTTGTTATCTCATCATCAAACAACTTGTTTTGCAGTAATGGCACAGCCAATTTTGTGTAGATACAGTCATTAACCTTAGGAAAATATGGGGTTCTAAGGCAGGAGGCTGCATATCAGCCCTTAATTTACATCGCAAGCGAAGTTATCAGCTTCCTCCTATTCTATTTACAATCGCAACACTGCATTCCTGATCCTGTTTTCCCGTTGGATTCATGATGCTTTTGCTGCATTAACTGTTCCAGCCACAAAGACGCCCAGATCAAAGGTTTTTGCTCACTGTCACCATATAATTTGCATAAAAGCCATACATAATATAAAGGCATAAACTAGGCCTGTTTAGGCTCAGTCCCTGAAGCATTGTCTAGTAGTGATAAATGACACACGGTCCCTTTAAACAGATGAAGACACAAAGCAGAAACGTTTGTTTGTCACAGCTTTAAAATGGGGATCCCACACATTCTTTTCATATTTTTCCTTTAAATCTCTCCTCTATTGTTTACTATACCTGCACACAAGTCTTCTTTCATGTTTTGTTAAGTATTGTTTACTGTGTGTGTTTGTGAGTGAGTGCTTTTGTGTCTGCATTTGTACAGTAAATGTGTTTGCACGCTTTCGTGATGAGCATCTCTGAGTGTAGGTACACATGCACCTGCGCATGCAAAGATGGATATTTTATATCAAATACATTCTTTTGTGTATTTTGTGATTTGTATTTAGCAAGTCTGAAAAAAATCTTTCAAGAAGAGAGTAGGATTAGACTTCTTAAACAGGAAACAAAAGATATGTGAAAAATGTATTTTCCTGTGTAGATAAACTTAAGATGCTCAGCATTTGTGGACTGAAACTGATGCTGTTTACCACCAGGAGCGAATCTAGCTGTTTGTCGTGGTAAAAGCTTCTGTCAAAATCCTTCCAGGATGTTAAGAGGAAAGGGAGGTGAATGAGTGCAGGTGCGCCACCCAAGTTAACACGTTGGCATGTTTTCGTATGACAAAAATCAGCTGATCACACTAAAACAACAGTAAGGCCCCAGTTGAACCCATTCCAAGAAGAGGAGCAGAGGTGAATGAGAAAGAAACTGAAAACCTGGAAAACATGATTTTGCCATGGCCAAGAAATTCTTACAGCCTTTTTAAAAATTGAGAGCATTTTTACTTGATATTCTCTGTATTTTGACAACACAAAAGAATGTTTAACTCTTAAATAATTTACTTCGTTGAACTGGTGCTGCAGTTTTCATTCTATGAATAGAAAAAGGTTGAAACGTGAAGTAAACACAGCAGCGTGCATCTCCTCCCTGTTCTCATCTCCACCTGTTACCAAGACTGCACAGTGGCTGTCTCTTCAGAGCATGAAGAAAATTGCAAGAAAATAATTGATTCTATACATTTTAATTTTTCAGACCCTCAACAAAGCCGGGCTGATCAAAAATGATCATAAAATGTATTTGCATTAAAGGTTCAGCTTCCAAGTTTGTTTGAGTTTCAGTCATTCTATTTGTTTTGAAACTAAGCCTACGGTACATGAGAACTGTATTTTATATTGACTCAAACAGGGCGCGTCCAAACAAAAGGACAAAATGATTGAATTTCAATGGCCTGAGGTTTGACTGTAAACTGCAGCCCTTTTAACAGCCTTAACCACTGCATGCCCATGACCAAAGATACAATCAGCAATATAATACTATTCTTCTCTCTCAAAGTGAACAGAAGTATACTTAAAGGGTGCAGTTTTCAGCTACTAAATATGCTCTCAAAGACTGCCATCTAGAGGCCACCTCTGATATCAACTGTACTCACACAATTGGCAGCATAAACGTTCTAAGCACTCTAGGCCAGTCACGAGAAAAGGGAATTTTCAAAAGCTATTTTTAAAACACGTTCAAAATATCTTCTACACTCTACATGGAAACTACAGTCACAAAAAAATGTAGTGTATACATGTTCAGAGTGTTCAACAATCTGGCAAGGACTGGTTTTAAGCAGAAAAGTTGGCTTGTGTCCTTAGAAACGTCATCATTATTAGCAGACTGTGGTATCAGTGTGGCTCAGCCTGCGTCTTCTCTTGCTATTCCTGGCTCCAAACAGGTCTTGATATCCAGCAGGGTCTGAAACTCTTGAATAGTTCACTCTGTGTCTGCCCCAACGTGTGTCAGGCTGGCAACAGGCGCCTGCAGCCCCGTCATCGGAGCTCAATTACAGGCCTCTGTCTCACTTAGGTTCACCTCCAGAGAGTCTACAAGGGTAAAACAAATGTTTCTAAGGAGCTGTATTGTTCTACACTTTTGTTTTGTTTTTCAAAATTTCTGTGGGTCATATTTCGCAGACTGTTCATAATTCTTTTGGATGATATGTGAGGGTCGAAGGTCACGTTATTCCTAGGAGGCTTTGGAAATCGTCTCATCGTGTTAGTTTGTTATTTTGGAACTTCTCATCATGCAGAAAGACACAGATGTGTATCATGTAACAATACAGATAACTTGAGGGAGGACACTCAAAATGTTCTCTACATTCTTACATTATTACAAGAAACTGATCTGCCATGATGCTTCTTTCTTAAGGTTCCTAAGGCTATAAAGTGAATCTTGTCATAAATGTTTTGTTTTAAAATGTCTGTTTGTAACATGACAGAAACCTGATTCAATTCCATTTCCTATCGTATTAAACCATCAAAAAATGTGGGGTTTTTTGTTATCACCCCTATAAATATTAGACTAAAGATGAGCCATACAGACGCTATATCCAATGCCAGCCCAAAATTTTGTCATACTTTGTGACTATACTTAATTTGACTAGGGCACACACTAAGTATGTAAACTACAGTACATGAGCAGCCATCAGCGATCAGTTATATTTCATAGAAATTGAGCTGTCCTTGTTTTTTGTTTTGTTTACAAAATACAAGATAATAATCCAAACACCCACATAACGTTAACTTAAAGCGTCTATAATCAATATTTTTATGTTAATAATGGATCACAACACGCTCACAATGATGAACCGAAAGAGAATTATCACCTGACTCTGCTGTTCCCCTCGCTCTACGGAGCTTTAGAGTGACTTCCAGATCACTGTTTCTGTATTCCGACCCACAGCTTAACTGTTTTGGTTCACTCTCATGCTCTCATAGCATCATTTTCAGCTGTTTTCAGCGCTAAAAAAAACACTAAAAACCCACTGTATGCTACCCGCCCAGTACCAAACAGCAGACAAAGTTTGCAACTAACTGGTGAATATAGTGGAGCGTTCAGCAGCTAAAGAGTCAGATAATTCCCTCACTAGTTAGTGGAGACCAAAAACAGAGCGAAAGAAGAATGAATACTGGGCTTTACATTCATCCACAGCTTGTTTATGCTGCCCTCAAGTGGCAACAAAATGAATCATTGCAGATTTAAATCATCCATGGGTAAAAACGTTCTGGAGACATACCATAATGTTGAGTGTCTAGAAACTCAGGTTCAAGTCATCAAATGGGATGTGTGACCTCCCTGAGCCCCCACATGAGACTGCACATCCTTATTTAATCATCTTTTGTTGCACCCTCTTCACCTGCGATGAATCAACAGACCTGCTCCTGCTTTATCTATCATTTGTCAACTGTTCCCTATATGGCATAATATGCAGGTACACTACTCCTAAACTAGCATTGCTAATAATGCATATTTCTACAGTGCATGCTTATTTTGCTGCTCAGTTTATACTCTGTTGTCAACAAGGGCAGTTTTTAGGTAAACTCCCAGAGCTGCAACCACTTCCACTTGCATTCAACAACTCGGCCAGCAATGCATGTCAATGGATTGTTTTAATTTCCTGTTTCTGATGGTCCCAACTCCCTCAGGTTGTTTCTCAGGTGGGCCGGCTCTTCCTTCAAGATGTCCAGCTGCAGCTCCAGGTCTTGTTTTTTTCAGGAATAAGTCTCTCAGGATCTTCATCAAAGCAGTAATTTTGATCTTCACAGGTTGGCACAGGCCCGGCTCCTTTTCCATCATCGTCGAAGAAATATTTCTGCCTCTTGTCACTCGAATTTTCAGCTGGCAGTGGAACACGGTTGTTCATGCAATGTGTTTCTTTGAGTTTATTCTGACTGATCGAGCAGCAGTTTTGATGTCAAACCTACTTGAATGTACAGTCATCTGCTGCCAGCTTGGTGTCATCCAGCTGAAGGGTCAGCTCAGACACAGCAGTGCCAGCTGCCTGGACCTCGCACAACAAAGTAATTACTCATGTCACACTGAATGACTCACATCAATGGGTGCAATCTTTTAATTTTCATAAAGTCTGGCAAAACTCCTGTCAGCAAGTCCTCCAATAAACTAGTCAGTGAGAAAAACATGTAATGTAAATAGATTTTTATGAATAAAAACATCTGTAAATCCAATGAGATATCAATAACTCATCAATAACTTGGCATAGGCTCCAGGAAGTTGATCTCCTCTCGCCAGAAGTCACTGATGCTCCTGAATGCGCCTTCATATGAAGCAGTGAAGCTGACACTGTCAGCCACCTCTATTATTTCTACACAGCCAAATTCCCAGGACACACTACTAAGTCTGCCAAATAAACCAGCAGTTGATGTACAGATGTCCTTACCCGCTGTCCTTCCAACCCCTCTGCCAGATCTCTGGGACATAACAGACATCAGCTCCCACTGTGAGAAGACCCACAGGCCCCGACACAGGCTCCGGAGCCAAAACCCACCACCCTGCAACTGGAGACGCAGCTGCGGCTCGCAAGTGTGATCACTACTGCAGGGAGAGGAAGGTCTCTAGTATCTGCCAGAGTCTCTGTCTCAGTTCTTGTGGCACTGGTCATTTTAGTTTTTATTTTTCGGAACAACATGACTATAAAATAAAATTGAAAAACTGTTTAGCCTCAGTTCTAATTTGACTTTTATTTTCATCATCATCGTATAACATCATGTGTTAATAAAATAGGTGTATGACTCCTGCTTTTGCAATGTACAGAAAACTCTGTACAGTAGAACAAAATATATTTTCATTTTAGTTAGCATTGTTATGTTGGCATGTCAGTGTTTTTAACACATAGTTTTTTTTAGTTCCAAAAAACCAAGATAGGTTTTACAATAATTACCTTCACCAATCACATATTTTAAATCTCCTCAATGAGTTTGGTGTCAATAAAAGTCAAAAGTTCAAAAGTATTCTGGACTTCTTTTCCCTTAATTTGTCGATCAAAACTATCTATCAGACTTTACATAACAAAATATATCTGGAGGACTGCAGACCTGCTCCCTGGTCAATTTCAGAGAGCAATTCCAGCCCCACAGCGTCAAGTCAGCCCAATTCAGTGTCAGCACAGATCATTGCAACTGAGGCCCATGGGATTGTGTTCAGATCAGCTGATTTATACAAGTTGAGACATCTCAGAATGTTATGTAATTGTGCTGTGGCATAGCTGAGGGCTGTAAAATAACCTCTTGGCTTCATCTACTGCTTTGATTCCTGGAGGATTCCTGGTGATAGCATACTTCACTGTACTGTTGCAAAGAGATGTCCAGAACTATTCAAACACACCAATTTTGTACTGTAAGTTTTTACAGTAACTGGCATTATTGTGTTGTCACTTACATCAAAAATACATGTTTTTTATACTTTTAGAAATATTGCTATATATATATAATTAGATATTTATTTTTAAAGATTTCCATGTTAAATGCCAGACTCATTATTGTGCCAAAGATACAACTATGGGGCAAAGACACTGAATGGTGTGAAAGAGACAGGTACATACAGGTGTTCAGGGGAAAAAAATTGAAGTTAGTTATTGTAATTTGGCACGCTTTCCAACATAGTCAGGCTGTGAAACAAAGCTTCAAGCATAGAGGGAATTAACTTACTGTACTTTCTTCTCTCAGTCATAACTCAGTCAAATTTGAACACACAGACACGATACACCTATTTTCAGTTTCAGGGTGACTTACACATTACGCGGAAATTCCATGGCAAATAAACGTCCATACATCTGGTTAGAAATCCCAACTCCAGAACTTGCCTGAGAATCATCATGTTTTTAGGTTTTCTTTAATATCAAAGTAATCTAGTGATAGTTTTCTGTACAGCCACTGGTACACTGCAAACAGGAATTGTTAATAGCTAATTCGGCATAGTTTTAATGGTGCCTAATTCTAAAATGTTAACAAATATAGGCTAAAAAAACACTGAAGTTGTAGTCCAACAGCTCTCTCTGGAAAATGGTGATTTTGAGTTAACCTTTTTTAACATTTAACTATTTTAGAGATGGCAGTCATGTTGGTAAGAAACTATATCACATAAAACCACTAGAGGGCAAGGTTTCCTGACTGAAAACAAACTCATGTACTGTACATTGACCATGGTTATTTGACTTGTGTAATGCACTCACATACATGTACTGTTTTGTGAAACAGTTTATGTAATGTGACTAATAAAATAGGATTAATATTGTTTTCACAATCACATCTTGTATAAGGACATCAGAAGGGGTTTCTGGCTTACTGTAATAATAAGGAATAACACAGAATTGGATGAGATCAGAAGGGGGTGGGGACGAGGATGACCCGACATCTAGAGAGGAAGAAGGTCACCAAACACACTTTCCCACCCAGCCCTGCCAGACACACGCACACACACAGGCCCACCCTGCAGTGTTGTGTTTGCCAGATGAGGGTGTGATACATGACTGCTGTCACTGCTTCCTTCACTACATCAGCACTTGCACAGCATAGCAACTGCACCACAATATACCGTGCTGCTCACTGAAGATACAGTGAAATACTACCTGAAGCACAAAATAGTGTCATCTGCACTGCACTCAAGGGACAGGAGTGTTTAATCAAATACTGACAAGGGTTAAAGGGCTTTTTTGCCAGAAACATGTCGCAACTCTGTTAATGTATCCTTGTGAACATGAGCTGAACTGAATGCAGTCTTTCATGTTATGACTACAAAAAAGAACCAGTTTCTGAGATCAAACTTTGATGGTTTTCATTTACCTGACAGTCTAGATGAATAAAAATAAGCAACCAGCAACAATGAACTATAGATTTAATTGTATGAAATATAAAAAAGTATATCAAAATACATACAGTACGTGGTGTGAGAGCAGGCAGAATGTGTTCTCTCAGACGGTACAGTAAGTCCATTAAGTCCTGACAATAGCAGAAATATAACACAGTATATAAATACACATTTTGTTCCAAATCTGAAAGCACTTACAATGGCTTTATCGTCATTCAAGACAGAACAATACATAACCACATTATCATGATTCAGGCGAAAGATAACACTTTTATCTTCCTGTCGAAGCTCAGTGTTTATCACTATGCTGCACAGATAATTTAAATGACTTTTTGTCTGAAGTGGGTGGAGATGTAAGATAAACTTTGCTTCAATTAGCTCATCATATGATCATGAGGATTGTCGTTGTTGGGACAGGGAAAAGTGCTGAAGGATTTCTTACTGTTCAAAAATAGACGATACCAGGAAAGAGATCTCCTTTTCTGGGTGTACCCACTCATTGTGTCCCATCTGTAACCTCTGACTCCAAACCTTACATACGCTATGACTCACATAACCAGATCCATGCATCAGACTATGCTCATTTCCCTGTCCTCCTTTTACACATATATAGGACCCTTTCATACATCAAACATGGACACATACCTGTATCCAATTCAGACATAAAAGCAGTTTAGGTTGCACATGTCCTCTGCATACACTTGTCTAATTAGTGTCTCAAAGCAGAGTTAAGTTTGAGCGGCAGCAAAAGAATTGCATAAGAAGAGTTCAGGAGTTCACTAATAAAAATGACCCTGTCTTTTATCAACACAACTGCTGTCCAACATAATGAGAAGTGTCAAAACAAATATATTTTGCCTTTACTTTTGCAAGCTCCAGAGCTTTTGTTATAATAACCCTGAATAATGGGTTCTCCAGTAAAAATCTCTTATCTTATTCAGAGTATTAAGGGTGGTTGAAAACAACTTTTGTCACAGTACGATACAGAAATTCATAATAACATAGATTCACAGTGAGTCTCTTTTAACATCTGGGAGGTTGTTATTGAACAGCTGCAATAATTGTGATGCTGTTGATTATGACGTTCACTCTAAACCAGTGTCATCTTCTCGATAGGTTTCCTCTGCGGCTGACATCTCAGAATTCCTCTGAATTGTGAAGTGCAGGTAAACTTGTCAGAAAGATTCAGTCCTCTGCAGGGTCACTGGTGAGGTGAAAGCGCAACATCGGTGTATGTGTAAACAAGCTGTAGCCCTCAGGTTGGGATAGGAGAGAGAACGTAGATCAAAAATATGATTTTCTTGGTGACTGTGAGCAGACCAGAGATTTAGGATTTTCAGGAGCTGCCATCCCCATTCTTGGTCTTGAGCACCACTAGGCTAACCATGATGGGGATCAGGCAGATGGGAGTTATCACCAGGGCAAAGACAATGACTGGTGGTGGGTCACTTAGCTCCTCTGTGGGACAATCCTTGAAAAAATTGGAGTGAATGTCCACAAAGGTCTGTTCCACCAGGGGGTTGGGCCATGGGATCACGAGACAGTCAGATATCTCCTCTGTGCAAAGGCTTAGGTTACTATACGAACTGCAGAGTGGAGACAGGGAGTGTGTGGAAGATTATTTAGACATTGGCCATATTTAACAATATCTTTTAATGTCAAGAATAATTAACTGCAAAATTAAATGCACGGTACCTACCTGCTCACATTACCCCAAATGCACCAGTCAGTGCTGTTTAGTGATGCCATTGCTTTCTCAAATTTGGAGAGACATAGATGGTTAAACAGGCTGGAAAGGCAATCCATTGTTGGTGCACCATAAACACTATAACAGAAGCTGCAAAGGTCCATACAATTGTGAGAATTATTCCCACAAGCTGCATGAGTTGAAGAGTAATAAAAAGAAAAGGGAAAGAGAGAAAGTCAAAAAGAGAGAGAGACATTGAGACAGATTAGAAAATGACAATAAAGATGTGTTGGACATCTTCAAAAGATCTTCATTAAATTCTTTGTTCACAGAATGACATGAGGTTGTATGGCTATGTATGGTTATAAACTTATGTCACCTACCAAATGACAAGGTAGACTCTCCGTAAGTGGCATCTAAAACAGAGAAAAATACGATTTTTAGATTAAAAACCTTTACAGCAATGTAGACTAACAGAAACCCTCTTCAAATCTGCCATACAAGGCCCTTCTGATTCAGTTCATTAAAGAAGTTCATAAAAGGCATGCATCCTAGCAAATTTCAATGCAAAGAGTATTTTTGTCTATTGTAGCTCATGAGTTCCTTCACATGTCTAGTACTGAAGCAAGCATTTGCAGCTGTAGAAGGGAGACCACACACTCACCGGAGAGAAAGGAGAGGAATACCCCAATGAAACCAAGCGCTCCCTTCATGTCAGAAAAAATGAATAAAGGTGCGTTTTCCCCAACTGATGACCATGTATAATAAACCTAAACTTCTTAGACTGTGTACAGCGAGGCATAACAGGAAACCCGACAGGATGGAAGAGACGTGGTGTAACCTTCGGTTACCAGATGTCCAAACAGTGTTACCCGCGGTTACCAGATGTTCTTCGAAGATCTGTCTGACGGCCCTGCGCCTTGGCAGAAGCTCTTCCCCTTTCCAACACACGTTTCTTTAGGATTTTCTTCCTTTTTTAAAGGGGTGGAGGCAACAAAGATTGTCCTCTCCATTCTCCCAAATAAAAGGGAGCACACCCAAGCTGGGCTGGACTCACATCTGAAAACCCTTTACTCTTTAACTCTTGTTCTGCTTTTTAGTCTCAGTTTCTCACAGTCGAAGGCCTGGCCAGCTCACAGCATGTGATTTATTTGCCTTTTGGGCTGCCTCTGCCAAATAGGAAACATAAGTAAACATTTAGGGCTTAGCGTTCTGGGGTGGATGTAATCATGACTCTGCAGGGTGTGCTGTGCAGACAGCCATGATTTCATATTTAGGTTAATTTGACCAAACCTGGAAGAAGTTATTAGTCAGACCTGACCAACTGTTTGAAAGGCTAACTGTCTTTACACACACATACTAGTAAAGAAAACTCACTGATATTTCCACCACAAGTGTGGGAAACTTTTGTTTTTCATGTCATGAGAAGCTCATGAGTGTGCTACATCTGTAAGGTAGTTTCTCACTGTTACCACTCACCACTTTAAAGAGCAGTGTGAGAGAGGTGGTTTCATTGATTAAATGAAAAATGAAATGTATGGTTCATGTTTTCTCACGACCAACTTGTTAATTTATGTCACTGAATCCACATGTTGGGCCTCTCACAACATCTGTTTGCCGAGCAGCATTTTGATTTAGTAATGACATCAGGAAATGTGTCTTTTCAGCAAAGGAGGAGCTCAGAGTTGGGGGGAGTTGGCAGGGGAAGGAGGGGGGACAGTCAGGGGAAAGAAAAAAAAGGAAGGCACAGGATGAGGAACAGTGAAAGGGGCGCTGCTCCAAAGTTCCAGTTGTTTCACAACTCGGAGTTCATGTGTTGATCACAGACGTTGCATGGGGTGAATGACGAACAAATTCAGGAAGTTGCGCCAGGTGGGGGCTGCTCATAATGAGGTTTAAGTTAACCTTTAACCCCAAACCATTATGGGCCTCGTGTCTACTGCTGTTGACCCCTCACTGGTAGAGACCTCCCCAGGAGTTTGTCTTGGATTCTCATGATAATACACACAAGGAGATCTTGGCAGAAACCAGGATCTCTGAGTTCTGCTTTCAGTGTTTGTCAGTTCCAAGCCAGGCAAATGAGTTTAAGGAACTGATCCAAAACAGTCCTCCAGTGGACACAAATATATAATCATTATTTGTAACTGTAAAATATAGAACATGTAAATAGGATTCAAGTATTTAAATTATTAAAGTAAGATCAAATCAAAACCTGATTTAATCTGTAAGGGAGACACAGACATGTACGTGACAGTCTATAATAATGTTTAATAGAAAAAGGTTGTAAACTTACTAGCAGCCATCATCTCTGTTGAGTGATACCCTGTAGAGAAAGGAGGTCAGGTTAGTCAAAGTATTTGTGGTCATGCATAAGATCTATTTTCTTCTTTTTCTTTCTTTAAAATACACATACCTATTGTTGTGGTGGGTTGCACAGCTAATTTTTCATCAACCAGACAAAACACTGTTGTGCATCCTGCTATAAGAGAAATAAAATAATGGGAGAACTGAATATTGGAAGAAAGTTTAAAAAAAAATTACAACAGGAATTATTGAACTGAATTATAATAGGTAATCCTGTATATAAGAATTTCAGGACTTAAAGTAGAGGAGGTAAAGGAAATAACAAGGAGTAAGCTGTAGGGAGTGAACAGGTCAATGCATCCTCCCTTTGTCTGCCACTGCTTTGGGGAAATCTTAATATATTCAACTCAAGAATGTTTAAACTTA
The DNA here is from genome assembly GCA_003416845.1 of Oplegnathus fasciatus. Classification (NCBI taxonomy): domain Eukaryota; kingdom Metazoa; phylum Chordata; class Actinopteri; order Centrarchiformes; family Oplegnathidae; genus Oplegnathus; species Oplegnathus fasciatus. Next base: position 96,767 of record NTHP01000008.1, read on the forward strand.
CAATACATTCCTTTCCAACAAGAATAAAAGATCTTATTTAATACATAGGGGTAAATGATAACTTCAGCATGAATCATACAATAAACTGTAATAATCTGGTGATAATATTCAACAACTACTATAACACAAAATTCAACAAATTTTCTGTCTCAGCTTGATCAAAATCACTCTGACCCTCAAACTTAAGTATAAAACTCAATCATGAGACTCGCTAAGCTCATTTCTAAAAGCCACTCAATCACTGAAAGCCCCTAAGCATTCCTCTTGAGAGGTGAGACAGAGGGCAAGTAAAGAAGTTATATCATAAGAGTGAAGAAATGGACAGTGTAAATCCTCTACTTACCCCAGATGAGAAGAGTCACAAAACACCCAGAAAACATAAGTGAGAAGCTAGTGGCTGTCATTTTGCCTGACAATGCTCTGTCCGTCTTCCCTGGTGGGTAGGGATTACATATCTCAACCTTTTTGCAGGAAGGCTCTATAAAACAACAGGAAACCCTCATTTCCTAGGATGGGCGGATTTACACAGTGGGACAAAGAGCCTCTGATAAGGTTAGAACTACTGTGGTCCACTGGTGCACCACCATCACTCTCTCTCTATCTATTTCTTTCTCTCATCCCACCCTCTGTTTTCAAAGAGAAAAGTTGGGGAGAGCCCCACCCTCTCTTTTCTCTCTCCCTCTCTCTGTCTCTACCTTTGCCTTTGATTAATACTTTTATCAATACAAGCAATATTTAGATGTCAATAATGGGTTCACACACCAAGTGGACTAATAGCAAATGAGCCATCTCAGACTAAAAGGATTCATGCTGCTATTTGAATATCTGACAACTTCTTTTTTATGTTTTGCATGTTTCGCTTGAACGGAAACTTGGAACAGTAATTTTGTGCTGAGTAAACTTTTATAACTAGGAGCTGTGAAGCCAACTCACAGCATAAGAGAGATGCATGGTAGTTAATCGCAATTCAAAGGGTTTTACATTTGTTTTTTTACCCAGAAGAAGCAGTTAATGAAAGCACAAACTAAATATTGTATGACTTTGTATCATATTTGAAAAGAGTTAGCATTGCACTCCTACAGTATGTCATTGTCAGAGTCATGGTGGTCATTTAAAAAAAAGTATTAAAATTGATGTAGCAGAGATATCGTCTTTTTTATTCCACGCATTTTTCTTCCTTGTCAAAACCTGATGCCTTCATTACCCACAATGCAACTCGACCACACACAGGTTGGTTGGGGATTCAGGTGTGTCTTGCTAGCAGCGGCTAATGTAGCTTTGAGCTGCTAGCCTCAAGCAGAGATTGAGGAGTGGGCTACAGAGGTCTGGTAAGCTCACTTCTTTCTGACTCCACACCCCCAGATTTTCAAACTTGTAGTCTTCAGCCCCAACCAACGTTGACTCAAGTGACATCACCCAAGGCAATTTATCAGATTTCGCGCAGCTGCTTCTGGAGCCACAAAAGGCTTTTTACAACTTAATTCACATATGCAGTAGTACTCCCCAGCTCATGTAAACAGACTTTGATGTGTAAAATTGTTCTTTCCCCTTTAATTTGTCGTCATTGGATACTACATCTCCCAGATTATGAGTTTCTGATTTTGTTGCTGTAGAGCATGAGGCTTACTATACTGTATATCACTGGTGGTGAGTAAGAAATGTGTTTTTTGTATCTGTGCTGTGTTACACCATCAGTGCTGACGACAAGCACCCCCTTCCCACCACCTCTGGATCTGACGTCAAACTGAGCTTCTGTGGTAAAGAGAGGCTGCAGGGATCTCCAGTGTGAAACTGATGTGCTCATCCACGTCACTAAAGGATGAGTCCTCTTTCTCAGCTGCTGGCCTTGGGAGAGAGCCAGGGAGCTTGGGCCCAAAATTGCTTCCACATTTCATTTCAGATAAAGGAGGCTGCTCTTTTTTTATGTAACTGACTGAATTTTAAAAATTGCACAAATCGACGCTTAAATACATCTGCACAAACTTTTTGGTGTGAGTGAAGTTAAATAGCTGGATGGTTTTGCCTGGGAGGATGAGCTTAACATATTTCAAATGTTAAGTAATAGTGAAAGTAAGTGAAAGCTTACTTGGCACGTCTTTCTTCAATGAATAAATGCTTCTTACTTCAGTTACAGTCAGTTAATATTTTAAATGACCTGCAAGGTAATTATTTCATCAGTTACTTTGCGAATCTTTTCATCTACAAGCTTTTGTCACAGATCATAAGAGGTATACCATATTTGAAGAGGAGTCCCACAATGATAGGTGCCAAGACGAACAGAGTTTTCCTTTATGCAGAACTAAAAACTTCCCGCTGATAATGGCCTCATTCCCCAACCTTATCTTCCTGTGTGTGTTTGCTTTTGTTTGACAGTTCAGTACCAACATGGCACAGGCTACTTCAAATACCACTGTAGACAAGCCAAACATGCTTGGTCATCTGAGATACTTTTGCTCACTGAATGCATAATTAGTACAGTAAACAGGAATGCGCGACATAAACAGCAGAAAGGATCAACAGCAGCACTGTGTTCAGAGAGAAACACACTGAGGCAGTCATGTTGGTATGGCATGATATCAGGCCAAACCATGCCAAGCCAGGTTTCTTTATCCGAATTAGATGTGTAAGTATGAGCACATGTTGTGTCATGGGATGAAAAGTAGCTGAACAGTGCCATCTTGTGTGCCAGAGGAGTAATATTTCTGTGGTTCTCTGTTATCTATTAAGGGTTTATTTTGAAGAAATACACTAGAAAATAAACTAAGCTGCTGTGAATATTAACAGAATGATAAACATTCAAATCTTTACAGCTTGTGTGATGTGATGCAGGGCTACATTTTACAATATAGCCTAATACTTTATTCCAAAGCTGACATTTGACTCTTTGCCCTAACACGTCCATAACATCGAAACAAACAATTCTAAATAAGTGGATAAATACAGCTGTGAATATTTGAAGTGATGTGTCCTTGTCCACAGGGGCATCAAAGGCTAAGATTAAAGAAAAAGTTCAACAGATAGATTAAGATGGGGATTTTAGTGCATACCCTTTAGAGTAGATACATGCATTCACGCCTTTTCTTTTTTCTTTATAGTCAGGGAAACAGTCTTGAGAAATGACACTCACTCCGTATATATATGCTCAACAATAAAGTAATGTCATATGTCAACACCCTTAAAATATGTTGTTTTTCTCTTTGAGGTATAAAATATTAAATGTTTTCCAATCCTGAGTTTCAGAAAAAATGTGTGAGGAGTGAAAACAGGCATGGGTGTCAAAGCAGCAGTACGTCTTTCAAGTATTCATGGAGTAACATAATTTTTGTTGTATGGAAATAGCTTTTTGTGGAATATATGTTGCCTCCTTAGGTATAAGTATTTCCTGTTTTTTTCACACTGTCACTTTAAATCAATGTAAATACTAAGCTGCTCAAATGACTGCAAATGAAATGCTGATCTAAAACCAAGGCCAGGTGTACAGTAGGTATACTTACAAGTCAGGATAAGCAAATTCTCTTCATTTGGATGAGAGACATCAACTGGCAGATGCTGATTTTCCCTCATGATTCACCTCAGATATTTTTAGATCTGCTGTTAATTACACAGAGTAAAGGTGTTGCATGTGCCTATCAAAGGAAGTTCTGCACAAACATCTTCGTATAACAACCAATGTAGGTATGTGTGACACAAGCCAAGCCACTTAAAAAAGGCATTTATACATGCTGTAAGTCACAAATACTCACAATATGTAAAAGGTAAATGACTGTGTGTATTTATAGACTTAATTGATTATGAAAACACTTAGTAGCCACATTAGCACTTATCATTGCTACTTGTTAATAAAGCCCAATCAGATTAGAAAATCAGATAACACGTGTTTCACTGATCTGATAACTCACCAGTTTACATGTGGTTTGTTAAAGGATGTGACGTTGATGAACTTTCCACATAAGATGTTTTTCTCCACCCTCTGTGAAAACATTTAAAAATAGTGTGTTTTATGTACAGTAGGGGTTATTAATATATTGTTTAAGGATTGTTTCTTAAATTGTGGCTTTTAGTTACGCTGTTATACTCATGAGATTGATGATTTCCAAAAACTCAACACGAACCAAATACGTGTTTTTGTCATGTTCGACTGAAGTTGTCTAAATTAGGATTTTACGTGGAGTACCTGACGGCATCAGTGTCCCGAGGACCGTCATCCAGCCCTCTTTCTCAAAGCGGAAGACAAAATGCGTTGGGTTCTCCCTGGAGGAAGAGTGCAGAACAACAACTGAACTGTTTTCCATCCAGAACTCCACTGTAGGAGTTTAAAACTATTGATCCTTTTAATTCTTACAATTTGTAGACAGTTTATTTTATCTACACAATCTGCGCAATCGGGGTAATTAGTCCTATTATATGAATATGTTTTCCGGTTTTGTGAGCCGTCTATTTGTTGTGCTATTTCAGAGATCACCATAATATTCCTGTGACATTGCTTCATTTATTTATTTTAAACATCAGTATGCCGATCAAAACCCACTGTGTGTTCTGCCCTCACGCATTTAGATGGCGATCTAGCACTCTGGACAGTTGCATCAGTTCCTGTGTGTGCGTGTAAATGGCTGTGCCGTGGCTGCTCCACGCTACTTTTTATTCCCAGGACGCAGAATAGTAATAAATCCTCCTCGGCTAGGAAAGGCTGTGATCATAATAAAGACGTCACCCTCCTGCTCGGGTTGGCTCAACCAAGCCAAGTGCGCAGCTATTTGTAAGCTACAACAACAACAACCTCCAGCACCATGCCCATGGATAACGTAGGGATTTCTCTGAGATCCCCTCGCCGTGCGGAGACGATATCTGCGTCAGATCCATAGCAAAGACAGCCTTTAATTCCTCCGGATCTCTCTGCTAA
>NTHP01000008.1:101685-178550 GCA_003416845.1 Oplegnathus fasciatus
AAAAAACAGACAGGGACTTGATCGCGTTGCGGGCGCCTGTCGCAACAAATAGGACGCAAAGACGTGGATTTGAAGGTATTTAATAACTGCGACACTGGATGTAGAGGTAGACGTGCACACGCGTCAGCTAGAATAACGTGCTGTCATTGTGGTGCTCGGTGCGCACGTCTTTAAAGTATTCCACATTTAAATGGATACTGTGTAGCTGTGTGTGTGTGTGTGTGTGTGTGAGTGTGTGTGTGAGTGTGAACGGGGCTGCAGCTACAGGACGTAGCGCACTTCATAGCTGTGGCTGAAACGTGTGCACGACTCATAGTCCAGAAAAATGCACTATAGCAGTTTCCCGAGCTCAGTTTTGGCTTTGTACTAATTTTTGATTCTGTTTTAGCCTGGCAGGGCAAGTTGATGTTCACTAAGGAGATTATGAAACACAGAAAAACTGTACTACGCACTTTTCTGCTCCGCTTCATATTGCTTTTCTGAAGAGGCACGCCCACTCCGGAGCAATGTGGATGCCCCGTGCTGTTAAATTAATAGAGACTTTACTTATTTGTGTGCACATGATGGGTCTGATTTCAGCAGTATTTGGTCAGTTGTCATCCATGATTAAAAAAGGGCCAACGGCAGTCTTACCCTAAGCAGTTTAAAGCACCCGTGAGGAAGGCATTTTTTACATTTAATGTCAGTTTTGTTTTGCCAACAGAGGGGGGCACTCTTTCAAATAGACTTCCAGTGAGGGTGGATGTGGAAGTTTCATGTCTGTTCGAGTGTGAAGTACTTACTGTATAACGTAATAAAGACTTAGTCATTTAACAACAAATTATAGAAAGGGACTGTAAGCATATCACACCTTTATTATTAGTTGTATTATTGAGAATTGTCATCATACAATAGGTGGTGTAAACAGTGATAAATTCACTATACATTTACTATTGAGTGCCACAAACACTTTGTAAAGCCTTGTAGGAATGTTATTGGAAATAATTGTTGCCCAAAATGCCATAATCCTTCTGGCAGTGTTCCCTTGCATCTTCTAAACACCTTTTTGCAATCTAAAGGCTTAAGTTGACAACAAATTCTAGCGTGTTTAGTGGTCTCGATGCATCGTGCACCCGAGTTACGTTGGACTGGTTTGCCACATAGTATCTCTGTCTTTTTAAAGAGTCATGGAGGAAACAGCTGCTGCAGCTCCAGCTCCTGGCACCGGTGCTGCCCCACCAACCCCAAGACCTCAGCCTTCCTCCTTTGTACCCTCCCGCAGCCTGCTAGAGTGGAGACGGAGGGTCAAGTCTGAGTATATGCGCCTTCGACAATTAAAACGCCTTAAAAAAGCAGAGGAGGTCAAGGTGGGTCAACTCAATTATTGGCAGTTGTGCTTATAAAGATAAAGGCATTGTTGAATTTATGCCTGTGCGCTGTATGCATGATGTGGAGGACTTGCAGTAGGTGTGTGTTTCATATGCAGCATTCATTGTGTATGTTTGTGCTTAGTGCATGTGTGTCGTACAGTATGTGTGACACGCTCTTTGTTCTGTTTGTTTCTAGACCCTGTACATGTCCAACAGGCAAAAGATTGAACAGCAGACAAATCTTCTGAATGCAGAGTGGTCCAGGCTCAGGATTCAGTCCATCCCTCTGTCAACTTCTGGTGGAGCCAGCAAGAAGGTGTGTGTGGTGTGTTAAAGAGAGTAAAATAGTAGCTATTGCAACACATAACCTTACGTGCCAACCTACCTGCACTGCCCAGCTCTGTCTTCATATTCCTGCCCAGGCTGCTCTGGCTTAACTAGTAATCCAATCTATTCTTACTGTTTAAATGTGTTGTAAGAAAACTCCTCATGTCCATCATGTTAAGTCCTCTTCACCAGCCTCAGTGTTCTGCTCTGATTCCCACCTGGCTGTCAGGTGTTACTAAAATATCTCAGGACAAGGCTGTGTGCCAGAAATGGATCATATGGCAGCCTAAAAGTGCTCTCTGGCCCTGATGGAGCTCGTGAGGGCATAACAGCATCCTTCTCCTCCCACATGCTGTCAGGGTCACCTTTATTGTGTTTACTGAGTTTATTTTCCCTGTTGGGGGTTGAGCAGCATGTGTATTCGATTATATAGTTCTAAAATTGTCAGATAATGCTGAGGACTGTGCTATTGTCTTGTCAATCCCAACACACCTCTGGTTCTCTTACAGATGTGTACAGTGGAGTTCGGCTTCCCAGCATTCAAAGCTCAAGCCATTGCCATGAGACCACTGTCAACAGTGGCAGGAATCCCCTTCATGTACTCCTGGTCACCTCTGCAGCACAATTTCATGGTATGAAATAAACCACATTGTGTTGTGGGTGATGCAATTACAGTGTTATTACAGGTACTTATATTCCCAGTCCATTTGCAAACTTTTGTTGGACTGTGAAATGTCCAGAGGCAGGAACTATGTGAACCATTTCTTACTAACCGGTCAGTGTACTTGTTTGTTACTTTAGCATTTTCAGCTATAGGTCCCTTAAAAGCATCACAGGTGGTGGTGTGACATGCAGCATGAGCTGGTTGCATACCTGTACTGACAGGAGTTTTTATTTTTTAGGTGGAGGATGAGACGTTCCTTCACAACATCCCATACATGGGTGACGAGGTGCTGGAACAGGACGAGGCCTTTCTGGAGGAACTCATTGACAACTACGATGGTGTCCATGGTGACAGAGGTGTGTGTTGAATGCTGTCCCGTTAAGATGTCTGCGCAGATCCCATAATCGAACCCCTTTCACACTTTATATCACTGCAACATTCACTTGGGAACTTGATGATGCAGCCGATGTCATTCTTTAGCAAGGAAGCCTGTGGAAAAATATTTAAAGAATTGGCACTTGTTAAGCACTGACATGTTAATTGTGTCCCAGAGGGGGGGTTTATCAGCGATGAGGTCTTTAAAGAGCTGGTGGAGGCCTTGAGCCAGTACTCTGACCACGAGGAGGAGGAAGAGGAGGAAGCAGTGGTGGCGGAGGTGACGGGAAAGAAGGAGGACGAGAGAGTGATGAGAAGGAGCTCAGTGGAGGGTTCAGAAGAGACCAAACCTGGTACTGTGGCATTCATCAGGAGGAAGAGGAGGAGCACTACTGAGGGTGAGCAAGTCTTCAGCTGTGCATTTGTGTGTTCAGACTTTGTCCTGGGAGAGAACAAGAGGGCTGCAGCATGAACAAGGCCGGTACTGTTCCTCTCATTACACTGTACAGCTGCCACAAGGTCGCCCTGCCACAGCAGCTCTTGCACAGCCATTGTTTACTTTAAAGCTGCCCCTGTGTCTCTGCATGGGTACTGTGTGTGAGGGAACCTGTTTGTCCATGACACTGATATGGCCCGGCTTTAATTACAGAACTTAATGACCTCTCATATCAGGCTTTATGGGAAACTAGGCTGTACACACCAACACTTAGTGATAGTGAAATGGAAGCACACCTGGCTACACTGTTATTCTGCTACTGGTACACAAACACACCCATGGATGAGGGGTCCATGAATAAAAGATACTGAACAAATAAAACTACACTGTGTATTACATCATGATTTTCACTAATAACTGTTTTCAGAACATGTCATTGCTAAGTGGCCTTGAGCACTGGGGAAACTTCTGTACCATTGCAAAATGTTTAAAAGAACATATTGCATAAGCTTTATTTGTGAACCTGTATCAGTCTGGGTTATTTGTATAACCAACTCTGTTCACTGTCTCTTTCTGTCTCCCAAAGTGAGGGACTTGTCCAGCAGCAAGAAGGTCCCCAACGATAAGATATTTACAGCCATCGCTTCAATGTTCCCTTACAAGGGCACCACGGAGGAGCTGAAGGAAAAGTGAGAAAAGTGCAGTGAAACTGGGGATCTGTGTGCACAATGCTGAACAGACCGTTGCTTAGTGTTCACCATGGAGACGCAAGCTGTCAGGGAGGAAAGTAATAATGGTGGCTCCCTCTCAGGCTCTCTGACTCAAAGGAGCAGTTGCATCAGCATCTGAAAGAGCTTTACTTAGAAAGACACACATACATAACATACAACTTCAACCAGCACCAACTTCAGATGAGCTTACTAATACTGTGGCAAAAGAACTGTACACAGGTGATATATTACTGCTAAAACTCACCCTGTCACCTCCACAGGTACAAGGACCTCTTGGAGCCCCCCAGCCCGGTGAAGTTGCCCCCCCTCTGCACCCCCAACCTGGACGGACCTTTTGCTAAGTCTGTGCAACGGGAGCAGTCGTTACACTCCTTCCACACACTCTTCTGCAGACGTTGCTTCAAATACGACTGTTTCCTCCACCGTAATGGCTCGATTTATGTTTATTATTATTACTATTTCTCCTTCAGATTATTTTTAGTTTAGGTTTGTTTATTCCCAGTGAGATTGTGACGAATACATTATGATTATACTAAGACTTCCAAGCTCTTTTTTTGTGCCTTGGGTGTTTTATTTACATATTTGCGTACAGTTGCTAACTGCTAATTACCTGATCTACAATAGAGAATCAAAATGTGTTTGTTTGTGTCCATAAAGCTTTCCATGCTACACCCAATGTTTACAAGAGGAAGAGTAAGGAGATCCACATTGAGACTGAACCATGTGGTGTAGACTGCTTCCTGCTACAGGTATGCCAAGCTCACAATTATTTAACCTATTCATGCCTTCTGTACGCTGTAGTACAAGCTCTATCTTGTGGTTTACTCTTTGTTGTATTTCCCATCCTCTGTGCTCTTCTGAAGAAAGGGGCTAAAGAGTTTGTGGATCAGAATATGTTACGATCACAGAGGTCTCGGAGGCGCCGAAGGCAGCAGCGACCCACCAGCTCAAGCTGTCCTGGACCGTCTGGGTCTGCTGAGGAAGGCAAAGAGGGTGACAGTGACCATGAAACCACCTCCTCCTCAGGTAAGAGTCTGATTTCACAGGAACTGGGTTTGGAGCCTTTTTTTAAACCACCAGGTGCTTTGTCTACTCCAAACAGGACAACTAAGGGAGTTATGGAAAAGGTTAAGTTTATTTATAAGTTTCTTATTTTGTAGTTGTTATTTTTACTTTGACTTATTGCTTATTGCTATATTTTGGTTTTGATATGTAAAATCTGGTAATTTCTGGTACTTACTATCTGTTTTGAGGCTTCATACAGTATAGACACAGTTATTTTAATATGTTTCTGAGTCACTGTATGACTGAGTGGATGCATCATTTACCATAACCTCCCCCAAATCCCTCCCTTTCTGGAAGGCTGTCTGCCCTGACTGCACCCCTTCAGAAAAGTGAAATTTGGCTGAAGATGATAGCTTTCAAGTCATATCCTGCTCTCTCCTCTGTCCCCCTTCTTCCCTCTCCTCTCAATATCAGCTCTCTCTTGCCAAGCAAAATAAACCAGCCATTAGTTTTGCATGCTTCAGCCCCAACATAAACACTTTGTTCCCTCTCCCCCTCCTACTGTGGTTTTTTCTTTTTTTTTTCATTTCTGTTGACATCTTCACGTGGAGAGCAGCGGGAGGGAAATAAGAGCAATCTCCTCTGGCTCTTTATCGTCCACTCCTCCCCTGGAGCTCTCAGGTTGTTGTTCATCGCCATCAGGGCCTCACTGGAAGTCTCTGTCAGTTTTGGGAAACCGCTCGTGCTCAGCCAGTGACTCAGCAGACTCTCTCGCACGTGTTGGGATAATGTGGAAAAAACAGATTGTTGAGCAGATTAATAAAGATAGTCAGCGCTGGAGCATGTGGCCACAGCAATGCTGCATTCAGCCTGTTGCCAAGCAACATTCAGCTCTCTGCCTCGAGCTGTGGGTGTACGAGCATCAGTCTTGAATATCCAAAAAGCTAAATCAAAGCCCATGGTCCCCTGTGTGTGTGTGTGTGTGTGTGTGTGTGTGTGTGTGTGTGTGTGTGTGTACATGCAGATGCATAAAAATAGCACCTATAGTGATGTGTGTGTGCAGATAAAAAGCTATCAAAAACCCTTTTCCAAGACCAAGAAATAGAAAGATGTTTGTGTGTGCAGTTGCATGTGTGTAGATTCAAAAATATGAAACAAACTTTCTGCCAAGAGTAGTCAGTAAGTGATACTAAAGTGTTTTTCTGTCTGTGTGTGTGTGTAACAGAGGGGAATTCACGGTGCCAGACTCCCACCAAGCTGCGTCCAGGAGATGATGGCGTGGAGCAGCAGGCGTGCTGTGTGGTCCAGTGGAGCGGGGCGGAGGAGTCACTGTTCAGGGTGCTACACGGCACGTACTTCAACAACTTCTGTTCCATCGCTCGCCTCATCGGTACAAAGAACTGCAAGGAGGTGAAATATTGACACACTTAACAGTTTTCCTATCTCAGCATGTTTCCTCTGGCACCATAAGCAGGAGAGGCTGCGCTTTTGCTGTATTGATTCACCATTAAAAATATGGTAATAACTGGCTAATAACGATTGATAGCACATTACAAATTATGGCTTAAATCTAAAGAAGTGTACTCTCCTATAACATTGTCAGACATTTAAAAGCAGAACCAGAGATGTCATCTTTTTTATTCCACACATTCTTCTTCCTTTTCAAAACATGTCGCCTACATTACCCACATTGCAACAGGACCACAGTTCAGTCTGAGTGTGTTGTGCTAGTCGTTGCTAATGTAGCTACGATCCGCTAGCCTCAAGCACAGATGAGGAGCGGGCTACAGAGGTCTTGTAAGCTCACTTCTTTCTACCTCCACACCCCCAGATTTTTTTAATTTTCAAGCTTTTAGTCTTCAGACCCAACTGATGTTGCCTCTGGAGCCACAAAAGGCTTCATACAACTTTTTTCACATATGCAGCAATACTCGACAAGACATGTAAACAGATTTTGATGTGTAAAATTGGTTGGGTTCTCCTTTAAAATGCCAGATGCTGGCATCTTCAGTAGAGCAGAAAAGAAAAGGAACACACATAAAACACGGCCATGGAAAGGGAGTGGTGACAAGTACGAAATAGAAACAAGAGGATTTATGAGAAATGAGGTCTTAATTTTAGAGAAACAGCATTAAAAGTAAAAGTACAGAAATTGTGAGTTGTTAGCTGTCTCATCTTTTGTTTACTAGCTATATTAGCTATGAAATGTAGTTTTAAATGTTAGATAATGAACTCTGACTAATACTTTCTGAAACTGATGCATAGTTGTTTTGAAATGAAGTGAATGACATACTTACGTTGCTGATTTCTGTTGCATTTGCGTCAGTGCGAGTGTAATAACAAATGCATCCTGTGCCTGTGGTTTTATGGTGTGGATAATTGGGCTGACTACAGAGAGAATGGCATGTGGCACCATAAACATGGATGCTTACCAGATGTGACGTCTCTCATATTCTCTCATGATGCAGTCGTTCAGCCCTAGACATTCCCAGACTTATGTCAACTGAGAGTAGTGGGCTGTATATAAGAAGGCTTGAGAAAATATTGCAACTTCTAAATAAGATTTCAAAACGTTTTACTTTCAAGCACAATAAACGCAGTTAAGAACAGGTAAAACTAATTTTGACATATTTAAGACATGCTGAAGCAACCTTGCCCGTTTACATCCAACCCTTGTAGCGCCTCTTGTCCCACAGCCAAACCAGTCCAGTCTAGAGTCTGTATTGGACTATTTGTCACGTCTCTGCTGGCATCTAGAGGGCCCTGCCCACTGCTTAACTGAGTGGAAATGCTGAAACCAGCTGCATCATTATGTATGTCTGTGTCCTAGGGAAGAGGCCAAATCTGGGTTTTGGCAGCCAGAAGTGGTAGTGTGTTTGTGTGCGCACACAGATGCATGTGTATGTTTGGCCACTGCAGTGGAGTTTTGATAGCAAAGGATGGAGGGGGCAGGATGTTCTGTGGCGTAATCACGGCGATGTGCTTTTCAGCTTGAGCAGCGCTACATTACACAACATAATTACGATGGAGAGAGTTTCTTCACAGTAGTGTACATTTGTGATAAATTAGCAAGATGTGTTGTTGTTGTTCATGTCATTTTCATTTCCCACAGGTGTATGAGTTTGCAGTGAAGGAGGTCCTGATCCATCGTGTTCCTTTGGCTGATGGAGACATCTCGCCCCAAAAGAAGAAAAGGAAACACAGGCATGATATCGGCAGTTATTCTCCCTGTCTTGCCCACCCTTTGCTGAACGATGGAAACATGATCACAACATGATCTCTTGCTAAAAGGAGCTTGGGCCTCAGTGAAACTTCCCTGTATAGATTGAGGTTAAAATTAATAACTAAAGTCATGCAGAAATAAATGTATTCTGCACTGTTTAATGAGTATTAAAACTGCATTTGGTCTTCCTGTCACATTTCAATTTGTGTCACTTCATAAGTCATGAAAAGTGAATTAACTGAATAGATGTGGAACAAGTTAAAGGAGCTTTTGACCAAGCTGAATAAACCTTGTTATTGTGTTTGTTTAATGTGGCAGGTTATGGGCGAAGATTCAGCTAAAGAAAGGTATGTTCATCTCAAAATAATACGTCACAGCATGACTATTACTTCACTATGCCCTCTGAACACAGCTTACTATGCCAATCTGAGAGCTTTGTCCTCTGTTGCTCCAGATAACTCATCCAATCAGGTGTACAACTACCAGCCATGTGATCACCCAGACCATCCATGCGACAGCTCCTGCCCGTGTGTGATGACCCAGAATTTTTGTGAGAAGTTCTGCCAGTGCCAGCACGAGTGTGAGTGTCACCTTTCTTATTCACCTGTGCTCATATACTGTACTGTATGCTTGTTTCATTCTCACAAACAAAAGCACATGAAGCTCGCTCTGCCTTGTGATGCTAAAAAGAAAATTGGTTGTCATAATCACATTTTCCACTGAAAGCTCTCAGTAGCTTTAAAGCCCTTTTGCCAGGCCACAACAGAGTCAGGCAGCAGAATGTAAAACGATTCTGCAGTATTCTGGCAGCGGTCAGAGGAGAAACTGTCCTCTGGCGGGGATAGGTGGGTGTCTGTTTAATACAGAGCTGCGTTCACAATGAGGCATTCGCTGCAGCAGCAATGACACAGAACTGTGCTTTCCGAAATGGCCACATGGTGGAGGAATGCATTTTGTATTTTGCCCTCTGGAGAGTTCACAACAGAGAAAGAGGATAAGACGAGGTAAACATTTTGCTATGGTTTGGAAAAGATGGTTTTGCCTCATTTGTTCATCTGTTGTGGTTCAGTCACCTTCTTCCCCCCTCCCCCTTACCCGACTGTTACCTCGCCTTTTCCCGTAGCCGAGGAGAGCCAGGGCCAAACAGGAAGCAGCCCCCGGTTGCACATGTGTGTGCTCTAAAGACCTGGAGAGAAATCAAAGGGATGTGACAGGCTCTGTGCCTGATATACAACACCATCTCCAACATCAGTATGAGTCAGACAGCTCCAGCTAAACAATGCTTGATGATACAGACACATAAAACCCACACAGGCTGGGAATGGGAGGTTAAAATGGCACGACAGAGAAGACAAATGCTGCCTGGAGCTCTTGTTATGGACAGTTTTCCCCAAGCAGAGACTGCTGGAAAGACATTTCGGTTATTCTTGCCTGATCCTTCCGTTCATCTGCCCGGAGGGTGTTATGTTACACTCTGCAAAATTGCATTTCAGCATATCTGCCAGCAGAGGTCTCTGACTGATGAGCTTCTCAGCATTACTCAGCCATTGAGCTTCTGTGCTGCAACTGCATTTTGAGATGGAATTATTTATCGTAATCATATTGTGTTCTGTCAAGCCACATTATGTATTATCTTTCTGTATTGCTGCATGTGGTTAGCTCATAAACCTTCTCGGCACGTCCCCTTTCGGAGCAGTTGTGTGTTTAAATGTTTTTCAGGCCAGAACCGCTTCCCAGGCTGCAGGTGTAAGACACAGTGCAACACTAAACAGTGTCCCTGCTACCTGGCCGTAAGGGAGTGTGACCCAGATCTGTGCATGACCTGTGGCGCTGCAGACCACTGGGACAGCAAAGGGGTCTCCTGCAAGAACTGCAGCATCCAGAGAGGCCTAAAAAAGGTACACAAGGACACTTGAAGGTCTAAATGGTTGAATGTTTCAAATCTGATGTTCTGTTATTCTGGAGACAAGTTAGCGGTGTTTAGATCGCTCTTATGACTTGTGGTGTCCTAACCTACATCTGACTTTTCTCAGCACCTGCTTTTGGCTCCATCAGATGTCGCCGGATGGGGCACCTTTATCAAAGAGCCAGTTCAGAAGAATGAGTTCATCTCTGAATACTGCGGAGAGGCAAGTCAATGCAGTTTAGTCAGATTAAAACATTTTTATTTATAAGCTCTCAGCTTGATTGAAGTTTGGTACTTACAGTGTTTATTATTCCTGTGTGTTTGCTTGAACAGCTGATCTCCCAGGATGAAGCAGACCGGCGTGGAAGGATCTATGACAAATACATGTCTAGCTTCCTTTTCAACTTGAATAATGGCAAGTATTCTCCACTCCTCCTCTGGTCATAACCATACCGCACCTTACGATTTATTAAGTCATCCTTAATGTAATCTATGTCTCTCAGTAGACTTTGTTGTGGATGCCACGCGAAAGGGGAACAAAATCCGCTTTGCAAATCATTCAGTTAATCCCAACTGCTACGCAAAAGGTAAGACGGAGTCTGTTTGTTTGCTATCGAGTCAAATGTGAATTTAGCGGATTTTTGTGTGATGAAAGCAGTCTTTTTTGGCTGATGTTGTGTTTGCTGCCATTTCAGTGGTAATGGTGAATGGAGACCACCGTATTGGAATCTTTGCCAAACGAGCTATCTTGCAAGGAGAGGAGCTCTTCTTTGACTACAGGTAGAGTCACGGGCCTTTTTGTGACTCTCCATCAGCTTCAAAGTAAAATCAAAAAACAAGGTTGCTGTACATTGTGACTGAATTACTGGTTTCCACAGATACTGTATACTAACTCTTTACTTCACCTTCCTCCCACAGATACAGCCAAGCAGACGCCCTCAAATATGTGGGGATAGAGAGGGAGGTAGAATTGAGTTAGCTGCACCTGCTGCCTACCTCCATAACCTGTCCCTAACTCCTCAGCCACCCACTAATGCTTCTGTCCCTCTCTGCAGCGTCACATCTAGCTGACGTGTTTCTATGAACAGTCGCTGTCTCTGCCCTCTCTGCTGCACTTCCAAAATAGAAAGTCCCTCCCTGCTGTTTGCAGGTGCTCCTGCTCTGCAGACACCATACCACCTTCTTCAGTGACAGCCGTCAGCTCTCCCCCTCATCTGCCCACACCCACCCACCTACCTGCAAGACTGTATACGCCAAGCTTATGAAACTAAACTATTTAAAGTGGAAATACTATTAATCCATATTGCTTACTGCACCAAGAGGATCACATGTTTTTTTTTTGTTCCATCTTGTCAAAGCAAAGAGGCCGTGATTACCCATCATACAGTGTGTTACTCTCTCAGCATTTTTGTTACTGTACTTATAGACCGGCTTTTGTTTGACCTCTCAATATGTAATGCGAGCTTTTACATCGTACCTAATAATGATCAGTAAAATGCATGTGCTGTCTCTTGGATAAACAAACCATTAAACATGTTAGCCACAGCATTAGCTTCAGTCAGATGCTGCTCTGTGCAGTCACTCAGTATTGTAGTGTGATGTTACCCACTGTATGTTCGTCTGAAGAACAGGCAGGTTTGACAGCTTGGTATGTTCTTCTATGAATCATTGCAGCAGGTAGCATCATCTCCACATCTTTATGGTGAAATAAGTTATTGTGCATTTATATCATTGTTCTGCAAAAATAGGCAACCAGACAAGAAACCGACTGACTGAATGTAACCTGTAGATGATGGTGAAGAGATCTCATCCCTCTTTTCATTTTACACATTAACCCATTCTATTGGTACTCTGAGCAACGTACATGCACATCAAACATTTATCGTCATGTTTACATGATCTTGAGGCCTTCACACTTTGTGAGGGAAATAGTTAATAAATTAACTAGTCACACAGTAAATGTCTTCCTTTAAAAATCATAGAAGTGCCAAATGATTCCGCACAGAAAAAGGCTGAAACAGTGTGGATGTGTTGCATAATTAACAGAGGTGTGTTAAAGGTAACCTTTGCAAGGTTATGACCATGGGAAAAGCAAAATTATCAGTGTTTGACCAAATATTAAAGTCCCCCACATGTGAATGTAAAATATCATTTATCATCTCTTCTTTATTTTTTTTTATATGTCCAGGTTTGTTAATCACTCTGTCTTTCATTTATAAAACATTAAAGCCCACTTTGAAATGAGATCTTTCTCAATAGAGATGAACAAAATGGAGTTTACTGCTATGTACAGTGTATGCCTATAAAAATAAAAGTTTAACTTTATACATTAAAACATGGATGTTCTAGTCTTTGAACTGTCACAGTGAAAAAAGCATCTCACTTAAAATAACACACTGACATTTTCCTTCAAGCTTCTTTTATTGAGGTGACAGTTTGCCTTGATTTACACAGTAATGGTCATTTACAGTGAAAGTATTACAAAACAAAATCAAGCGTACTGAAGAACAGAAAAAAATCTAAATTTCAGTGTGATCACAAACACAACTGTAATGATCATTTCTGGTACCTGTTGCAGAAGGATTCAGTTTGATGGCGCAGAGAAGTCTAACCTGCCTATTTCTCACTGGTGCTTTATCATCTGACTTCATACATGATATTACTGTTGACAGGGTATCTGCAGATTCAAGCAAGAAAAAGTCTTCAGGCCTTCGTTAGTATTCAAATCTCTATAATAAGTGTTCAACTCAGAATTACATACAAACCCAAACCCAATTTAACTTTATGCCCCTTTAAATATGTTTAGTTGTTTTGTTTTTGTTCTGATGTTAATCTTAGGTTTAACTCCAGGAAGCATTAAACAGCACTCAAAAAGTCTCATATTTTGTGAAATCAGCAGATAACCTGTCTGAGCCAACAACGTCCTGTTGACCTACTCCCTCTACTGGCCATTTTATCTCAGTCCCTTTTATTCACCCCCTTGCCTCCATTATTAGGATGCAGGATGGACACACAAGGATCAGTTCAGCACAGATTCAGTGTGCTTGTAATGTCCTTTACAGACACCTGATACCAGGAGCTACATCCAGGCCTTGTTTCTGTCTCACTGTACTACTGTTGGTGCACTACAATAAGTGAGCTGGATAGTTGGCATCAGTGCACATGTTTGTTTTTTAATGAGAGTCACTATTTAACATCACTAGGTTTTATCTTGGTGGGCAAACTATGAGTACACAACCATCTAAACATCCAGTCAGTCACACATACACACGCTCCAGGGACCACGCATGATTAACTAGTGAGTGACAATGAAGTGATACTGCTAGGCTGAATGGTTATAGTCCATTTACCAATGAATACATTGAGGTGTATACATTTATATAATACATAAGTCGACTCTTTCCTAATAGGCAACAAAGCATATTTGACCCAAGTTTGTTGGCTTGTGCCTAATATGAACTTTAAGTGGTGATTGTCCATTCAACAAAAACACAAACTATTCTTTGTGCCAGTCACAAACCATCAGTTTCACTCTGCTTGCTCACTTTTCATTTTCATTCATCTTATCACAGCATTCTTAAAAATATAGCCTGTATATGCCACTTTTGCCCGAATCTGTACATTTTCATACATTATTCGCAAGTCGTGCTTTACAGTAATTGTAGTTTTTACATCTACTGTACATTCTTTTACTGTACAATTTCGCACAGTTCTGCCCATCTGTAATGGAAGAAACCAACAATGTTGAGTTTTGGAGGTGTATTAGTGCTACAGAGAACAAATACTGTACTTTCTTTATCCTGAGCATCCTAAAAAGCTACTATGAATAATTTTACTTTCAGTGCTGAGCAGCCTACAATGAAAACATCAGAGCAGGTCTTCACTGTAGTGTCTGCTCATACATTACAGAGTCATTACATTAGGATTTACATTCAAAGCACTCCATTTAACTGTTTTAACTTGTTTTGTATAAACCATAGGAATATAAAAGTCGCTTAACACATTATTCATATATTCACGTATACACTCATTACATCCTACTTGCTATTGAGCAT
This sequence comes from Oplegnathus fasciatus, assembly GCA_003416845.1. NCBI lineage: Eukaryota > Metazoa > Chordata > Actinopteri > Centrarchiformes > Oplegnathidae > Oplegnathus > Oplegnathus fasciatus. Next base: position 115,757 of record NTHP01000008.1, read on the forward strand.
CTGCAAATTAAACTGAGACATCAACATCATTGGTGGCTGAAAAAAGCTCATATTATTGCATGTTACTGCAAAGTGCGGTCATGCTCTACAAATGCATAGCTAATATGGTGCAAATGTTTTACTTTTTTTTCACATACACAATAGTGCTTTAGTATCAAGGAGAGCTGCAGTGAGTGGTGAAAGCCCTAAGCTTTGGTTGCATCACACATCAAACGAAATTTCATCTTGCCAGAGAAGGAAATTTCATTGGACTATAGGTAGAATTTCCTACTTTCCACTGAAAGCAGCTAAACAAGCAGCAGCAGCGGTGACGGCGTGGTCGGCTACTGTCCTACAGCATTATGCAAAAATATTCGAGCAGTATGAGTTAGAAGTAAAAGATTAGCATTTACACTCTTGTGGTCCTCTGTACATATGTTATTGTGTGTGTGTATGTGTGTTTATATGTATGCTCCTCCACATGGCCATAGGGAGCAGCTGTTTCCTGAAAGATGCTTATTATTGTGGATGGAAGGATTGTGAGAAGACTGATTCTTTTGTAATACCATCGTTAGAGATGTCTGCCGAGTCAAACACTCTGTAGCACCGAGCTATTGGCTGCTTGACCATAATATAAGCAACCAGAAGTAAGACAGAAGGAATGAGAACTTGGATAGGTCAGACTGTCCCTGGCGGACTTTATCACCTCAACTTTTGTTTTGATTCTGCAGTACACCAACAGTCTGTTAGCTCTCACACTTAGAGGTACATATCATCACACTCTCATTTCCAAAACCCCATAGTTGAGAATGTGTTAGGAGTCTGAGCATACTGTGATCGGCAAAGCTGCTATCTACTGACACTATGGTAATTCTGAACCACTTACATGTGCCATTCTGTATAGGTAATGCACTGTTATAGGCTGCAATACAACAAATATAAGCGTATATACCTTTTACAATCTTTATATGTATCATCTCAAAGCTTAACATCTCAAAGCTCCATGCTTGTCAGTGTGTTCTCTCTTCCGTTGGTTGTTTTTATTCATGAAAGCTAATTTTGTTTCTGTGATCTGGATTTTTGTTGCACTGGTTTAGTTCACTGGTTCTCAGATGTGCTCGCTGCTCAAACCTAAGACAGATTATTAGCTATGATGTCAAAAATGGCTCCATGAGAGATTGTCATCAAAAGGTATATTTTGGATGGCAATAAATCTATACAGTAAGATATTGGTAGCTTTAATCGGTCTCAAAAATGGCTCAGGAAAAAAATCAATCAATAAAAGCCTGAATACTTTAAACTGATGTTCCAACTATAATTAAACATCCCTTAAAATCCTGTTACCACAGTGTCTAATCTAAACCCTATCTGAATAAGCTATTATGAGTACTTCAGATCAAGCTTGCTCAGATGAGGCACTTCAGTATTTCACCCTGCAATACAGTGTGAGACTTGTTGGCTACTCACGTAACATGGGGCTTGATGAGAACTTTTAACCCTTACCAAAATACATACTATGTAGAGCACCAGGCTTCAGAACCTGTTCAACCAGGGTAAGGAACAGAAACCAAAATATTAAAAAAAAAAGAGAATGAAAGAATTAGAAAACTTAATACAGGTATCTGTGGTTGTTGTAACTGCTATTTCCCTCTCCCCTACCCCCAGCCAAACCCCGCCCACTGTCCCAAAGGTCCTGTGATTCTAGTCGCTCCTGAACTCCTCTTCAATTTCTGGGAGGTTCTTTTTTTCTCTCCTCAGGGTCTCGGTCAGCGGCCTGGAGCTGCTGGGGGACTCCAGGTTCTTGGGTTCATTGGTGCGGTAGCTGCCCTTCTGTTGATACGCATAGACGTATATGCTGTACAGGCCTCCAAAGAGCAGCAGCAATGCCAGGATGACAATGACTAAAAGATAAAAAATAGCACAGTCAGAGTTAATCTGCAACACAATGAAGAAAGAGGTGCTTTTAGAGACAGTGATGAGGAGCAGGCTCTGTTTGACTGACCTTCTAATGCAATATTATTACATTATATCAGCCAAATTGTTGCTGTGGGTGAATTTATGTCTGGTATTATCTATAATGATAATAAGATAACTCCAGTGCCAGAACCTCCTTCCTGTAATATCCAAGTCAGGCTTCTTATATGTAGTCAGTCCAAACGGCACACACAAGAGCTACATCAGCAATATCTACTGTGACTGAATCCTGCAATTTCTATTTCTGCATCATCTTTGTCTGTTCAGCCACTGCTCAGTCTGCTGAGTTCCTTTTCTTTTAATTCTTTTTGTTAAAGAATAAAAAGTTTTAAAAAAAACAATTGCAGTTCAAAGTGCTTTACATGAGGAAAGCAGAAAATAAAGAGTAGATCTGAAGTATAAACAGCAAAAGAGAAAAGAAATGTATACATGATGACAAAAAAATATTTAATGGAAATGTTAAACTGAATAAATACTATATGTCCTGAGGCTGATTATAAATTAACTCAGTGTGAGTGCAAGTCTCAGAATACCAGATTAGCTATTCCATATTTTTGGTCCATAAATACTGAATGCAATCTCACTTGGCTTAGAGTAGGCTCTCAGGACATGAAGGAGATTGGTGCCTGATCTGATTGGACCAGATCTGCTGGGTTTGTAAATTGAGAGCATTATCTGATTTATAATGTGGAGCCTGGCCTTTTACACCAGGAGGAGGATCTTAGGTAGCCAGTGGCGCTTTCTGAAGACTGGGGTGATATGCTCTGATCTTTTTGTCCTGGTTAGTACTCATGCCGCTGAATTTTGAATTAGCTGCAGTCTATGAGAGGTTTCAGGTAGGTGTTCTATGAAGAAGGACTTGCAGTTATCCAGCCTTCTCATGAAAAAAGGGTGCATGAATTTTTAGCATCAGACTGGGACTGATTTTAGAGATTTTAGAGACTAGGCAAGCCTAGTGATGTTACTAAAGTGATTGTTAAAGGTCAAGTCAGCATCCAAAATTACTTATAGGTTTGTAATGTGGTCACTTGATTTATAAGACTGTGACTCTAAGTATTCACAGACCAGCTGCCTGTGAGCCTTGGCGCCTACAACCAGAATTATTGTTTTAGTAGTTCAAGCTAAAGGTTCAGACCTCAGCCCTTGTCCTTTCTGGGCGTAGTTTTAATGTTCCCCCTGCGTTTGCTTGGGTTTCCTGTCACAGTCCACAGACATGCAGGTCAGGTGAACAGGAGACATTAAATTGCCCATAGGTGTGTATTTGTTTGTCAGTCAGTGTGTTCATTGAGTAATGGGCTGGAGAAATGTCAACAGTGTTTCCCAGCCTTTCTGCCAATGCATGCCGGGAAAGGCCTCTGCCCCTCAGGTTCATACCCTCAATAAATGGGTATAGAGAATGGATCGATGCTGTACACTGCACCTAACACAGAGCTTAGAGCAGCAAAGAAGAAAACATTTTTTAAAGTGATGTTGTCACAGGACAAATGAAGGAAAAATATGTCTTCAATATCGTGCCAGAATTTGACTATTTTGTTTTATAAATTACATTTAAAACAAGTGGTGTAATTTTTCAGTTGCAACAATTTTATCCTGAGTATTATATCAGACAGGCATGATGTCTGATAACCAGGGGGGACCATTGTTGGGATGCCTGAATGGCGCACCAATCTTTAATGACACACCGATGTCCTGCATTAGCATAATACCTCTGAATCTGAATGATCTATTAAGCTGAAGCATCTATCAATGATGAACAGTAAGCTGGGCCCATGCAGACTAAATATAGCTGATCCGGTAAAGGTCTCAGACAGGGATGGAGCAGAGAGTCTCTGTGCTGCAGAGTTTAATCCTGAGACTCCAGCCTCTCCTGCTCATCAGAGGGACCTGCTCTAATTTTTTCCGTCGTCTGTAATACTGAGCTGCAAACCGTTTATCTGGTCTCAACACTCAACATGTCCTCTTGTAATGAGGAGCAGAGTTATCATCGGGATTACATAGGTGAGGAAATGTATGAAATATTGATGTTTTCCAGAAATCCATAGATACACAGAGAAAAACATATTTTTCAGCCTCAGTTTCATGCCTTTGTTTTAATGTGCTCATTTCTGTGTTGACAGAAATAACTACTCATTCATGTTATTTTTGATATGATCACTCCATTGCTTCATATCAAAATTATTAATTGTATCAGAATGAATGTACATAATACCTATGATGATACGTTTACTAACATTACTAATTGTCTAATATCATAGATAGCTTTTTTAAATTGAATTATATCAAAATGTGTTTTTACTACATTGTAGACTGTAAAATTGAATTATTTTTTAAATACCATATATCTATTAAAATTCCCTTCTGTCTATCCTTAGGTCATAATCTCTTTCCTTTTTGTTGCCCATTGCTTTTACATGATTGTTCTCTTGTCATAGCAATATGAGTTTGGGAATAGTTTCTATGGTGATAAGGGAATGCAGGCTTAATGTACTGTCAAAGTTATTGTACTCATTGTAAATTATCTATTGTATAAGTATTGTATACAAATGTAAGACATTAAAAGGTGATCATTTCTAATAGTAGTTTATATACAGTATCTCTTGCAAGGACAAATAGGTCTATTTTACTTAGCCTACATTAATTTCACACATATACTCAAGTAGATTAAAAGGATAATCTGACCTCTACTGAATGGAATCAAATATAATCTTCAGTATGATAATAATGTATTAGAAATGTCTGGCTCTTTATTTTTCAATAAGTATGTTTTTTTCGGTTTTGTCCCACATGTAATAAATTTGAGGCTGCAGTGGGACGCTTGAATAAACACTCAAAAGCCCACATTGGAATCTGACAACTCTGCTCTAATTTAGGATTAGAGGATTTTAGGAAAAAAGGAAAAAGAATTTCAAACGACTGATTTGTGTTATCTGGGACAGAAGAGAAATAGTGAGTAAAACAGAAGTGAGAGAAAGATGCAGTGCTTCAAATGAACTGAATAAATTGATAAATGTCACATTACTGGTCTCATTTTTGAATGCAGCAATTCAGAAACAAGGCAGGTATTTGTATTTGCAGTATTTGTGTATACAGGGCAACATCTCATCTGAGCGTATTAAAGATGGAAAAAATGTTATCTTACCTGTTATCCATAACAGGCCTAGGTCATCATGGATATAAAAATACTCTGAAAGACAGAGGCACACAAATAAGTGGATGAACACAAAATTATATTCTCTCTTTGTACAGATGCATTATGGGACATATAAACTCACCTATGCCGGTAAACCAGGGGTCTACCTCCCATGGTACATAACCCAAGACAGGAGGGAAGGCGCCACAGTTGGACTCAGAGACGTAGCCTTGTGTCGTTACAGGAGGGTCAGTTTCATTTGGACGGAAGAAGGCCTTTAAAGGGGCATAGACGTTGTATCTCACTCCAGATATGCAGCCTATGAAGCCTGGAGCATTATGCCTCTGGATCTCATAGTCAATGTCACCAACCTCTGAAAGAGCAGATGGACCCAAAAAAACATCAACAAAGATCCCACTTTAAATAATGACTGTATTAATAATACTGCTAGCAAGATAAATACACTAAGCTACATGTTTTCATCAACAAGTGGTAAATTAGATATTCACCCATCACTCTGCCCAAGAACATGGATTTTGGAGAATCAAACCTGGCATCCTCCACTAAGGTTATCTTCTCCACTATGGGCTCCATGTAATCCACCTGTGGGCAGGAAAAAATAAGTTATGCACCTCATCTTTACAGGTAGGAAATTGATTCATGAAAACAAAGTATGTAAATAACCACAATACCACAAATGGAACTAATTACAAAATAAAATATTTGTACATTTGAACACTTTCAAATAGAACAATGTTTTAAAAAGTACATTTTTTGTAATGTGAGCAATTACTGAAACACATCTGCAGAAATTTGGACTAACTGTGTTCTGTATATTTTGTATGTAGAAGTTAGAATAGAAAAAATAATGATAGATTATAGATATTTTGGGAACTACACGTATTCACTTTTTTGCCAAGATTCAGGTGAGAAGATTTACACCACCCTCATGTCTGTATGGTAAGCATGAAGCTACAGCTAGCAGCCAGTTAGCTTAGCTTAGTAGTAAGGTAGTAGTGAGGTTAGAGGTGCTGGCAGGAGCAGTTTGTTACCTTTAGAGCCAGGCTAGCTAATTCCCCCCTGCTTCCAGTCTTTACACTAAGATAAGATAACTGGCTGCTGGCTCCAGCTACAGATATGAGAGTGGTATCAATTTTCTTATCTGACTCTCAAGTAAGCAACTAAGGGTATTCAAAAAAATGTCGAACTATTCCTAAGATGTGTTAAAATTCATGGATCACTGTTTTTTTGTAATTTCAAGAAAATTAGGCTCTTTAGAAAGGTTTATTAGTTAGATAATCCTTAGATGGGTGCACAACAGGCTATGATTCACCATAATACATTATTTCACTAAAAATAACATAAACCACAGATTAGAGTTTACACTGTGACAGCAGTGAGAGTGTGAACCTGTGTTTTTATGGTTCTGTTGTGTCTGGTTATGTTGACATAGTGGGGGTATCCATCTGCCAGGTTTCGGTGAGTCAGCTGGTACTTGTGTGTTATGAGCCCCAGCTTATACCTCAGATCAACACTACCTGTCGGGACAGAGGAAACAAGACATCAATATACTGTTTTGATGAATGACTGTATTACATAAACTAATGGTGTGCTGTTTGTGAGAGTCTCCAACCTGTGAATAAAATGAATCTGCTAATAATTCTGCATCACAAATTCCAGCTTTCACATTCTTAGACAAATTGTCTCTGAGTGTCTCTTACCATCAGTCTTGAGGATGATAGCAATGTAGTCTTGGACAAAGGAGCTGATGTAGAGCAACACAGCGGGCGTGTGAACTGTGCTGAAACTGAACTCTACGTCATCTGCTGTGTCATTGTAGCCGAGGCTGAAGTTGTCGTAGTGCGGGTCGATCCAGTTGGCCCATGCTGCTTCGTCTGATATAGGCTTCTTTCGTATGTTGTATCTCAGCCATGAGCCAATCTCAAAGTAGGCTCCAATGTCTTAGAAAAGATCATTATGGAATTAGATACCTGCATCTGTTCCAAAGTATTGCTGCAGATGATGTGAGGGATCTAGAGAAACATATAAGAACTCACCTTTATGGCAGTAGAAACCATCAAAAGCTGTGTTGTTACAGTCACAAGTGTAGGAAGCATAGTCCTCAATACACTGGCCGCTGTTTCGGCATGGTATGGTAGCATTGAGACACTGTCCTGTACAGTTCCTCCTTATACCCTGTTCTTCATTTACTTTCCCTTCTAGATCAAGAGGAACACCGTTCATCCGTAACCCTCGAAGACACCCCAAGAAAGGTCTCAGGGTGCGGTTGGCTGCACCTAATACAAAGAATACTTTTATCAGTGGTTATCCATCTTCTTTCAAAGCTTAGAGAGGACACATTAAATGTACTGTATGTGATGCCAGTTTTAAATTCCAAATTTCCAAGTTCACCTCAGGCAACCTACCTACTAGGAGAGGATGTGTAAACTTCATGGTGACGAAGGTCTGACCTGGAAAACGCTTAACAGCCCAAGGCTGATAATCAACCTTGATTCGGGCCAGCTTCACATTAAGCTCGGCTTGAACAAAGTGCCACTCATTGTCATTGAGTGGCACAGGGGAGTGAAGTGTCACATTAAGGATGCCATCACCAACCATAAATATAAACGCAAGGTTATGGGTGGCTGGAAGAGGAAAGAAGACAAAGAAATGAAAAGTAAAAAACGTACAGTATTCTTAGATAGATCTTTCAGTTGTATGAGGAGCAGATGAGGCAACTCACTATTCAGCTCTATCCGTATGAAGTTTCGAAGTTGGTCATCAGAATTCTCCAAGAAGACGCCATGGTCACGATAGGTTTTGAAGTGGAAGGAGATGTCAGCGGTGGAGCCAGGCCTGAAGGTGGGGAAGGTTATGTAGGTGGGCTTGGTGAAGGCTATCGTATTCCATATGTTTCCTGTGGAAAACATTGAATATATATATATATAAAAAACAACTCTTAACCTTCAACAACTTCAAACTTAAAATCACTGTGTGAGCACAATCCATAATGTTTAAGCTCACTGTCGCCATGGCAACGGAGGGGCCCAACGGTGAAGTGTGCTTCTGAGCCGGTCCTGTTGGTGTCCCCGACTACCACCCTCCTGACAGGTAGATGGTCTCTAAAGTCCAAGTAGCCCTTATCTGAGTACCTGAAAAGCCACAGTGGGAATGTTAAGACTTCGCCTTCAGTGTCACAGATACAAGCTAAACCTGCTCAATCTGTCCTTCCCTCACCATTGTCTATAGTCAGCATCACAGTTGCACTGAAACTTGGGATCGGTGCATGTTTGGTTGATAGCGCAGCCACACTTCTGGACCTCTCTGAATGTTCCACCCCAGTAATAGTGACTCACATTGTCACGACCAATCCAGTAACCAAAAGGTCTTCCATCTGTTTTGAAAAAGAAATGTGTGTCATTTAAGTTTCCTATCTTTCTTGTTTTCCACGAGCACACTACCAAATTAATAAACTGAATAATCCCACTTACAGGGGGTGTTGAGGAGACGGGACTTGTAGCAGGAGTAGTCGATCCACTGCTCACAGTACATGGAAGTGTTGGCTAGAGCACTGACTTCATCCCAGGAGGCGTTCCAGTAGTTGACATCTCCTATATACGGCCGGTCTATTGAACTCCCAGTCACCTTGGTACCATCCACACGGTCATGCAAAATTACTGTCCAAGCTTTATATGCTGTGAAGAGGCATGACAGATATAGGTCATAGTGATTAAATGTTTAAAGAGGAAGATGGATGGAATAATAGAGTAAGAAGAACGAAAAGAATGAAAAGCAATTTAATGTCGGATAAGTGTGATAAGAGTAACACACAGAGACACAGAAACAGCTGGACCTATCTTGTTTTATAAACCCTTTTATTTCCCATGAAATTTCAGTACATATTTCTCATTAGAGGAACATGATAACCTGACTTTTCGCTTTCCAACTTCTCATTACCAACAAACAGATGATCCAGAAAATACTGAACACATTGCAGATGAAGCTGTATTTTATTAGTGACAGTGATTACTTACACTTCATTTTGCAGTACACTTCAAATGGTTTCAGCGGTCCACTGAGATCAGGATCGATGGTGTAGTTTCCAGACCAATACTTGCCACTGAGTCTGTAGGCCTCGCATGACTCTTTATAAACCGCTGTCCAAGAAGCGAGATGATCAATTTGTTATTATTAGGAAGACATATGGCATGGGCCGAGTGTACTTGACTGTAAATAAACACTTATTACAGTAATAAGATTGCTAGCCAGCACTCACACATGTGACACACTTCTCCTTTATAGCCTGTGTTCTCACACAGACAGATAAAGTCATCCCAGGACTGGATGCATCTGCCTTCATGTTCACATGGATTTGGAGTACATCTGTGAACAAAAGATTTGTTTATACCGAGTATTTTGATGTCAAAAAAGTAAGACTTACATAAGTGTGTCATTTCCTTTCTTTCATTTCCACATTCTCTATTTTATTTTATATTATTTGTTTCTTGATGAGAGCCTTTAGATAAGATTTTATGAGGTGAAACTTCATTACCTCTAAAGAAGTGATGTCTCACTCTAAAAACTCACAATTCAGTGCCAATCGCTTCACAAACATCTTGAATGAGATCGCATCACTTTGACAACACCATAAAAAAGCCAAGACGATATAGAAATAATGAATCTTTATAGGAATGTGTGTATATTTATAGGACTATGGCATGATAAAGGTACATAATAACTTTATCAACTCAAATGACTTGAGAAGACGCTTTTGCAGTGCCATATTTGTCTGTTTCCTTATACTATCTTCCTGCTATTAATGAAATTATGCTTTACATATTGTAAATTAGGTGAAATTTTTTACCTGTCAGTGATGCCACATGTGCCCAACAACAGCTCAGCATAGCGCCCCCACTGTCGTTGCAGAATAATGTCAATATCAAGCTGTTCATTGTCTATGAAGATATGCTGCATGCAACCATGGAAGCGGTTCAGCTTGGTCTCACACTTTCTTATCGTGTTATTGGTTTTCGGACAACCTGAGAGCAGGAAAGCAAAAACAGTACAGATTTATAAGTTGATATCAGGAGTTGTCAACAATTGTTTCAAGTCACCACCTCACCCCCAAAAAAGTAGCGGTCTCCTGTCCGAATTGTGAAAGGGTTGGTGATCTTTAGTGGAGAGCCCTCCTCCTCATCAATGGTGAGGGTCAGCAAGTTGTCTCTGGCTGCCAAATCCACGGTATGCCAGTAACCATCATTTAGCCTGTATCCTAGAGATTGGAGAAATGTAATGTTTCTACAATTTTCAAGATTCAGTACAGAGATCACATGCACAATGCACAACATTCATCCAGAATGAACTGTTATCTAAATCCCGCCCCAACAGGGATTGTCCAATCATAGCTTAGTAACTGTTACTAGGCGTGGCAGGTCTGTCAAGATTTAGATTTCAACACATGAAACGGTTTTCATCGGACTGTAGTAAGAATTATAGTTCTTATAGTTAAATAACATTTTCTGTCATATCTGACAAGGCCAAAAATTACATAAACTCACCTGCAGCAAACTGGAGTTTCTTCTTGCCAGGCTGGAATATAGTGACGTTGATCTGTCCTTCACTTAGGCCCAGCTCAAGGGCACCCAGGTCGTCAGCAAATCGTGTGAACATTAGCAGCCCTGTGTAGTCCCATGAGCGGAACTTAAACTTGACAAACATACGAGGCCTCCTGAAGAAGCCCGGAACCTGCAGGTAGTTGTTGGGCCCAGCAAAAGTCATCGGTTTGAGCAGAATGTCCCTGCAGGCAAAATGCATCTTTTTCTGAGGGGAAGAAAGACAAATCAGACCTTATCAGTTGCAGTGAAAACATTTACACTGATTGTTATAGGATTTTGAGCATGGAACAGATAAAATAACGTTGTTTAATTACAATTAATGGTGATAATCAGAAACTGATTTTACTACTGTGATGCTATTTCATGGTTTGTATAAAGCTGCCATACCTTGCGCGGGATACGGATGTCAGGCTCTTCTCTCTGTGTCTTGTCAATGATGTTGATGCCATTGATGAAGACGTTCTCCAGGCAGCCCCGGAAATTTGGTGTGGTGGGCAAGTGAGGCAAATTCTGCTCTATGACACCTCCTACATATAACTAGGAGAAAGGTGTTAAGGCACTCAGTCATTAACCAGAAAACAAATTCACATTGTAAACAAATGCAAGATGTAAGACTCATTAGAGCTCATTAACTGGGTTGTAATGAATATTTGAATAAAAAGAGTTTACAAGTTGCCTTCAAGTTATAATCAAAATTCATTTGGAAGTATCCATATTCAGCATACAGCTCATTGATCACTTCCTTGGCTTATCGTAGCCCTAAGTTTACATATTGTATTGTAACTACACACATATAGATATGTGACATGTTTATGAGGTACCTGCGTATCCAGATCCAGGTGTGTAAACTCTCCATTACAGATGGCTGTCACTGTGTGACTGTCCACTGTGAAGTTCACCTGTCGCCCATAGCGTTTGATGGTGACATAATGCCAATGTAGATTATCAAGAAGGCTGCCAGCAGTCAGCGTAGTTCTACCATTAACTTTGTGTATTACACTGCTTCCTGAAAAACAGAGGGCAAGGACAGGGGGAAGTAACAATAAAAACAAATGCTCAAATCAGCTCTAAGTAATGTAAACCTGAGAGAAAATGCTGAATCTTTCACACCAAAGGAACTGTGGGTCAACAATCCAACCAGCAATATTGCAATATCTCGCCCCGACAACTCGGTTTTATTTCAGAATTGAGAAAACTCTGCTCATTTCTGAGATGGATGTCATTATCACATATGCCAATATTTCTTTACCCAAAGCTCTACAACAAGATCCCTTCCATAAATTTCAACTTTTTGGGGCGCCCCTGTGGGCATGTCTGTATAAAAAAAAGGCATGCCCAAAAACTTTATTTATCTAACAAGCATCTCAGGCTGTACCTAGGCTGATGTGCAGGTAAAGGCGGCCTCTCTTGAGCTCCAGGGTGAAAAGGTCTCCTTGAATCCCCTCACTGTGTAACAGCAGACCATCCTGCTCCAGAGTCTTGAAGTTAATGGCAATATGGTCGTGTAGTGTACGAGACCTCTTTTCTGGGTACATGTAGACCACTGAGTCATCCCCGTTGTACTGTAGCACATAGGAATCTGCAGACAAAATGTAAAAATGGATTCATTATTTCCAAAAATCACTACAGAGGATTTAGATTTAAGGTATTGCTCAAATTGTGCGTGATGTGCATATTAGGTTATACAGAGTCTTATGTGGAGTTCATTGAGGTTTTAGGGATTACATGGCACATTTCCTGAAGCTTGTCAGATGTGTTGGCATTTAGCTAGTGTATGATGTTCCTGAGTATGAACCAGGTGATACTGAGCTTAGTCATTTTATTAACTAGGAACATATTGTAGCATATTTGGCACTTGGATTTAGCGCCATATTATCAAATATGATTAAGCACCGGGACTGTAGAGTGTCTCTGGATGTGAGTCAGAGGCTGTAAATCCCTGTGTGGCGTCCATCAGTCATTTTTACCATAAGAGCAGCCAAACAGCTCCAGCCTCACACCGATCTTCCCTCCATTCTCTGTGTTCCACGCCAGAGGCAGCAGACGAATGTGTTTAGCAGTAAAGGCGTAATGGAAGACATTTCTCTTCACCTGATAATAATTCCAGTTCCCAGGCATCGTCTGCAAACAAATGCGGCCGGGAAAGAGGGAAGAGAGTTACTGAGTCACAGCAATGGTGTTAACGCCTTATTAAGAGACTGGAGATGAACTGATGATGAGATTAGCTTTGTCAGTGTTGAGAGAGATAATATGCTGTGCTGTCTTTGTTTCAGTGCCAGTGACAATGAATATAATGGAACACCCGCTGACTGGAGGATCGGCTGTAAAGATTACGTTTGACTAGTTAATCCTCGCCTCATCCCTGTTATGGCCCTCATCCCACCCCAACCGTCCTGGTTCAGTGATACCTACAGAGTTTCCTCCTTTCATGATGTACGGTGTCCAGGAGTCCGGTCGGTCTCCGTAGAGCAGGGTGTACTTGGAGACCCAATCATATGAGTTGAAGGTACCCTGGGTGGCGATGGCCACCAGTCGATACTTCCTGCCCAGGTCTACCTGCAGCCATGGCTGTCTGTCCCTGGGGGATGGGGACCAGCCGCTGCTGCCTGAGGGGGAGAAAGAGGAGTGTTTGATTGGGTGGTGACAGATACAGGCTGACAGGGATTAAATCATGACCAAAGCAAATGTGACATTAACTGAACCTATAATTTATGGCAGCCATTTTTAACTTCGCTCAAATTTGGGGTGTGGAAGGTAAAGTTCAGCTAATGTTTTGGCTGGGAATGGACCAGCATTTAGCATTTTGCTGATTACCCAATTTAACGCTAAATTGTTTAGCTAATGGTAGCCAATTACTAGCTAAGTAACAATTAAGTTGCAGATTTCCCAACTAAATTCACAATAAATTCACTAAAGTCACTATAATTCTTCCTTCAAATGCTCGATTCTCCTTATTTCTGTGCTAAAGTGAAAGTTGATTTTATAGTGTTTAAGATCCCCAAAAATTCAAGTAGTCCCCAACTCTGAGTGTGGTATACAGATACTGCAGTATCTGTAAGTTTATTTTTTTTGTCACTTTGAATAGCCCTTTGTCACGATGGGCATTTTGACTTGTAAAACACTGGTGTAACTAATAACCTGCCTGCACACCTAAATGGACCAGAGTCATTATTCATTTTTTTTAGCTACACTTGGGCTTTTCCTGCTATGATAAGTTAAAACATCTGCCATAAGAAAGGTCTGTAAGGTGAATGGTGTGAAATCATGGATTAACTCAGCACTACAATGAGGAACTTACCATACAATTTGGCAAAATTGGCAGAGTAAAGAAAATTGTATCTGGAGGAGGCCAGGAAGGAGGAGGCATAGAGCCCGGAGACCAGCGGATCAACACATTCTCCTGCAGTGACAGTAAGAAAGACACCAAGGTCAGGAGTTATTAAAAAGGATTTCTCATAATGCAGCACTCACACATCGCTCACAAAATGATACAGATCTGGATAACAAAGACTGGCACAACTGCACAGCTTGATAAGAAAAGACCATTTGGAGTTTAATTAGAGGCTAGTAGTGCATGCTCCATGAGACAAAAAATACAAATTTAGCCGGATCAATCCAATTAAATCCAAAGTGTAGCACAAACATGTTTAGTCTTTGTGCTGGTAAAGGTATGCAGATAGTGAGGTTGTAGTTTCATATTCAAAGTAAAGCACAGGCCCTAACTAGCATCTGTATAAGGTGGTGGACCAAGAGTAATAAATCTAACTAAATGTCCTGACATCTACTCTGAGAGTGCATCATCTTTGCATCTTCACTTCTTCACAGGCTGATTATGCGTCTCTGAGACAAACGATTGTAAATGTCATGCATCTCCCCCTTCCCATTTCAAAAGAATACAAAAATGGATCTGGTCTTGTGTTGTTCAGCGTTCAGAGAATAAAAAGGTTGCAGCGTCACATGAATGCCTTTGTGGGTGTGTGTACATGCCTGTCGGTGCCTGTATGTCTGTATAATTTCTGTGTAATTTCTTGGAAAAAGTACATGCAGTTTCATGGGCAGAAAAGTTGAAGCCAAACTGAGACTATCATTTTGTCGTGTTGAGTTGATATTCTGCATGTGGTTACGAGACTGATAGGACCATCACCCATCTGCTCAGGCTCGCTCCCCAGCCCACGGCTATTAAAACTGACCATAATTCTACCTAATCTTGCTTGTGTCACTGCTGAGGATAAATGCGCGATGCCCTCACCTCCAGCTGCAAGAGAAACACTGTCTCATTTTAAGTGCCAAAGTATGCTCTTTAATACTCCCAAGAGATTTAATATAGATAGGCTAAAAAATATAGATGGGTTGGGTTTTATTTGACTATAAAGGTAAGCAGATACAAAAAAAAAAAATGTTTTAATCTGAGTGTGTACAGGACCAACTAAAATAGAAATAAGGTAAATGAGAGAGGCTCCAATCTGACCTTCCTCTTCCTCATCCCTTATCAGCATAATCCTCTCTAAACATTTGGAGTTGTTTACTGGTAAACAGAAGTTCTGGCGTTGTTATTCCTGTTCTTACAATCACAGAGGTCATGTAGCACAGGAGAAAAGGCAGCAGACAGAGGCTGGAAACAGGAGATGTTAGCAGAATTAGTATGCAGGCTGCAGATGGAGCAAATTGAGGAAGGTTACTGCATAGAAGCAAATTCTTCGTCAGTGAGCGGAAAACTGAGTGATCACAGGAAATCCTACAGAAATGAGGAACTAGAGAGCTTTCATCCACTGCCTTACACTGCTTTAGATGACACATGAAACGTATGTGAGCCATTATACAGCACGAATACACAATTTTCTGCCTCATCCGGTAAGAATGAGTTAGTCACATGAGCATGAGTTCTGTCACCTTTCACGCAAGGACACGCTGCACATTCAGGTGGAGAAAACGTGCTGAGCAAGGGAAATATGACCTTGACTTTCTGCCTCTGCCTGTCACCTTAAGAGGCTTTCTCACCATCTTCATCATACAGAAATCCCTGCTGCTGCAGATGATCAATAACAGATCTCTGGTGCATCACTCCATTACTGCACTGTGAGCCATTTCAAGTGATCCACTGCTCAAATGGCTATTCAAACAAAAATATTTAGAAGCTTTGTGCTGCAGTTACACAGACAAGGCTCATTTGCTGCTAATGGCATAAGGTGTATTGATTTGTTTTAATTCCTCAATTAGTAGTAAAAGGAAAGGAATTCGACTTTAAATGTGGAGAGCAGCTCCATCCAGACTACAGCAGGTTAACCCAGGCCACTCAGCTCCTCAGCTCCTCCTTTTGGAAAGACTGTCACGCACTCAACACCCCCACCTATTCAACATCTTGCTTCCTTTCCCTCACTGAGTCCTCTCTCTTTATCTCCATCCCAACTCTGAAAATCATCCACTCTTTCTTGCTCTCACTGTATCCCATTACCTCATGCTCTCCCTAATCATCATCTTGCTATTTTTTACTTCTCTTTCCCTCTTCCTCTCTCTCCCCAAGTGGGCGTTGTCATGTTGCAGTAGCTAAAGTGTACCTGAAGGCTGTGCAGAGCATCCCAGTCACCAGGTTTTCACCCTTCTCCTTGTAATCCTGCATCCCCCCTCCCTTCTCTGCACCACACAGTGTAGTCTCTTTCTCCATTTATCATCAGGGGGCTGTGGGGGAACAGTGTGGCTGTGTAGAGCTCTAGCACCACTCTTGCTGAATCATCAGTCTGCTGTAAGTGTAGGCTGCTCTGTCTGGGCTGACACATCATTACTGCTGGTTACATACAGTATGCAGAGAGGCACCTCCCCTGGCTGTCACTGGCCTGTGATGCGTGACAGTTGAGGATTCAGACTGCAACTCTGTCAACTGAATGCAGATGTCCACCAGCATTATATCAAAAACACTGCAACAGCACATAGGGTAGTTGAAATATAGCATGTTCTGTCAAAGGGGTTTTAATAAATGATTCATGCCCAGGCAGGCATCACAGTGGGTGGTGTCTGACTACTGCCAGGGATAAAAACATAAACTATGCAGCACACCAGAATCACATTCAGACTTAAACTCAGATCTTCATTTTTTTTGGTCGAAAAGAAGAAAACAGCTAAGTTTCCACACAGGGCAACACGCCCTCCTTCTCTAGATATCAATTCCCATCACATGGACCAAACAGTCAGTCTCCTGCTGCATGGGCTGCTAACCATAACAGAATGCACAAAGCATAAACTTGAGATTTATACATATGCATCACACCCTCCTCAAACACACACACACACACACACACACACACTTTACAGGGTGAGTCTCAGCCCCACCCCAGGCTGGGTCACTGTGCTCCGAGATCTGAGGCTCCATTTTAATCTGGCACAGCTCTACTGTGCACTTCCACACAGCAGATATACAGTTTGCCTGGCCTGCAATAAAGTACCAGCAGGATCCACTACAAGCCAAACCCACAGGCTCCCACTTACTGGTTAGCATTCCTTGATCAAAGGATGTTTACAAACCTCCACTCAATTGCAGTCTTTCCTGTTCATTCACTTTTTAATTCTACATCAAGATAGCATCAGTATTCACTTCCCAGCATAACACATGACAGAGCTTCTAGTAATCAGCAGCAGCATGGCATCATATACAAATCATTTTTCATCAAAAAAACTTAATATATCTTCAAATAATAACAACATGCATGACAGGAATGTTATTTCCCTACAATAACTTAACAGAAAGAGCCTAGAAAGGTGCACAATATCTGTGTAAAGTGTGTCCACTTCCATTAACACCCAGTAATAACACTGTAACCCTAACTAATGAGTCATGCAATGTGCTGGATGGGGTTAATTATCAGTCAAGACCCTCTGAGGTCATCCTGACACTGACATCACGCATAAAGCTTATTAGTATGCATACAAGCTCTGTGAAAGATGGGTAGATGGTACCTTTCCCCTCACCCAATTTTAGCCCCAAACACAGCCCCACCTCTGCCCAACTAAACCCACCACACGACTGCTTCATTGATCTTGCAGTGAGCAATGATTTCCCTGCCAGGTGAATCCACGCTTGTCGTGCGCAGGATGCAGGGTTTTACGGACAGGTGATGGGAACACAGGCTTCCCAAAAAAAGTACTGCAGTGGGCTGGTCCCGGTCAGGACGCTGAGCCCTGCTCTCTCAACCGCCACTTTGAGAATGTGTTCAGCGGATTTTCAGCACCAACAACACACACCATCAAAGCGATTGGGGGATCATTATATTAGAAACAACAAAACAGATTCTCGAGCGGCATCGTGCTTTGCAAAGAAGTCGAGAGTTGAACCCACACGGTGCAGAAACTTGCGTGCTGGCTGAGAGAAAGCACTGCAATGCAGACAGTCCAATGCGATGGGGATCGCCGTGCGCACCCTCCGCAGGACCGACGCGGTTTGCCACTACACTTTTTTGTGCAATCCCACAAAACAATGCTTTACTGAAATTACAACAGCCAAGACAAGCAGTGAAATTTAATGATCTGTGTTTTAAGGCCGTCTAGTGTTATCGCAACGTGTGTTGCCCTTCAAAGATCCCAACACCTCAGGCTACATTTTGCCCTCCAGTGGTATTTTCCACTTATAACCGAATGTTATCTTGCAACTTTTCTTAAGCATATGATCAGACGCTAAACAATATGCAGATAAGGCATGTATATACACTTTGAAATATTTTAATAATATTCTAGCAGCCGATAAAAGATGAACAATTGCTGTTTCACAAGACTTACGTGATGAGCAATGTTGAAAACCCAAAAATAAGAGGCATATGCTCAGTATTTTGCAAGTCATCCTTCACTTAGTACACGTTTCTCCGCATAGGCTATGTTAATTAGATCGTAGATTGTTCTGCAGCATCCTCTCACCCCCCTTTAGCCCAACTTTAACTCGCGCAGCTCCAACTCCTCTTCCCGGGATCTCGGGCAGCCTCTACCGGGGCGGGGACGCGCATCGGATGCTGGTGCTGATGCTGCGCTTCGCCGAGAGCGCGCACTTCTTCTTTTATCCTTTAAATTGTTTTTATTCTCATGACCCTCGTGTAATGGCGTGGCTCCTGTGTGGTATCATTTAAAATATTTGTAAATGTGCTTAAATAGCAGAGTGCTTGTAGGCCGGGTGGAAGTTGGATTATGTTGCGTCCTTTCCGCAGGAGTCTGGATGCAGAAGAGACTGGAAGGGAGGAAGGAAAAAAACTTTTTCAGCCCACTGCAGATTGATAGTATTTTTCCAAAACAATTAAAAATAATACGAGGCTGTCTTCAATCTCCAAATAAGTCTTCAGGAAACGGTCAAAAGCAACAATTTTCCATCTGGGCTGTGAATCATATCTGCACTAAAGATTTATTTTTCTTCTCTTCTCTTCTTCCCTGGCATCTCATGTCGTCCTTTGCACACTTTTCATGGCTGCCAACCGGCCAAGAGTGCACTGCGCTAGTGAGGAGATGGTTAATAAGTCTTTCTCTCCAGGAATGCAAATCTGAACTTGAATCCCAAAATAGGATGGAAGTCCTTCATATCCTGTAGCAGCAGCGGAGCCACAGAGAATGACAATCACAGCAGGCTGTACCGTTCTGCCTGGTGTCTGTCTGACCTTGTCCAGGTACTCAGTTCATGCATCAGTATATTCACAAATATGCCCAGAGCAGAACAGGTTACAGGATGATGATGCCAGCTGTGCCTTAACTCAAACTCATCCCTGCATACACACACACACACAGGGGGGGATGGGGGCGGGGTGAGACTGAGGCAGAGGGGGATTTGTGGCAATGGGTGGCACATTGACCACAAAATAAAAAGGCTTTGGGATTAAGAAGTGGGTTTATGGGACGGCAGTGTGTCAGTGATGATGTGAGATTGAATGCCTAGGCCAGCGTGGGATTTACCGTGTTTTCAATCAAATCAGATTGTCAGTTTGTAAGCTCCCTGCTGCTGGTTTTCCCCCTGAAATACCATAAGACTATAGAATTATATCTGCAGAGAGAAGACAATAGCAAATGACATAGGAGAGTAAAGTAGGACATCAAATCAGCAGGGGAAACTGGCCACAGACGCGGCCCAGGCACTGCAAAGGTATCTATTTAACTGACAAGAGACGGGTACAAAAATTATTTGATGAGGTAATTTATCTAAATCACAGTGAAAATCAATACATTTCCTCAGATGCTCTGGATATTTAAGAGAGGTTTTCTTACTGATAGTGCACAGGCATCCATTTTACTTTACAAGTATACTTACTCAAACAAGGTGCAATGGCATTTATAAGTGTGTAATTATCTTACTGGCATGCCAACAGGCTTCAACACTACAGCTTGTATAGAGTTATCATACACTGGTTTTATCTTTATTAAAGGTAAAACAGCAAGCAAATAGGATTGTTTTATGTCTTCAGTGAGTTGTTTCTGTTTGACTATCATACAGCATCAGTGAATTGAGTTTAAAACCAAATGCTGTCTTCAGATAACATCTACAGTACACACAAACACATGCACACCCTCTCTCCCTCTCTCACATCTGCACCTAGCTTATCGATGTGAGGGTTGTTGTTAGGCTGGATTGCCATCTGTTTTCCCGTTGACCTTTTACATATAACCTTATAGTAACCATAGAGACCAGTTCAGATGAGACATAACAGGGTCTGGTTGGGGTTAAAGTATTCATCTGGCAAAAACAACACAAAGGGTCAAGTGATAAACTGATTAACAAGAGCAATCAGAGGCAGAATTTCCAGCAAATATAATTCAGTCTTTCCGATGCTCAACCTCACTCACAAAGTCATGGTAGTTTTGGCACCATGTTTGCTGCAAAATATGCCCAAAATAAACCAAATCAGTCCTACAATCCTCTTATTTTTCTTACATGAATAGTTCTGCCGGGATTAAATAATTTCCCCTATTCATAATGAAGACTGACTTGTTTCGAGGTAAGAAAAAATTAAATGTCTTTAAAATAAACCTAAAAACAAGGCAGAACACTAAATTAATTAACTTTATATTCAACCGGCACTTCAGGCTATGTAAATGACTTATTACAGAAATATTTATGCCACCTCACTGGTGGACATTTTTAATAATGACATTTTACATACAATTCAATACAGGATTAAATAGCTTGTTTAGACTGAGTTAAGTTTTAATGGAAATATACATTCAGTCAATAAGCAGTAATGTAGGGGAAATGTGAATCATAAGAGTAATAATTTTGCACAATATGACTGACAACTCTTTTTCATTCATGTGCATTTGAACTAAATTTGCATTTTGCAGGTACAGCAGCAGTTTCAGAGTCAAACTGCAACTGACCACTAGATGTCAGATAAAGCTCAGACTTGGATCTCTGTTCCTCACACATGATGTCAGCTGCACAATTTGACTGATAAGCTGCTGTCCAACTCTCTCCCACAATCTATTCATCACTTAACTTCATTCTGCAGGTCTTAAGTGATGTTTCATGCTGCCAAAAGGCATTAAACCTGTACATAAATTATAACTGAATGAGCAAGTGATCTTTAGGTTAATAAAATGAGTGTGACGGGACAATATGCTAGGTCATTTTGCCAGCAGTTATTCAGAGAAAGCTAAAAAATATACACATGCACCAAAAGATAGGATCTTCTTTCGCACTTTTTCTTTTTATGCCACTTTAAACTAAGTGAAACACAAAAACACACATACCGTTAAAGGTCATGCTCCCTCTGTCTTCCTTTAACTTCTTTTAAAAACACACATGCACAAACAAACTCACAGATGGAGACCCATGATGGCCTTGTTTCTCACAGGGTTTTTTTGGGATCAGATTGTACTTTGGTCTGCCCCCATTAGCATTGTGTGTATTTTCCATAGGGGTGCCACTGTACACTGCACAGGACATGTGCTGAGGGTACGAGCATGAAAACACACAGACTCGCAGACATTCTCACACATAGACATACACCATCAAACCTACAACCATGGGCACATAAACACACTCCTACTCACAAACAAGGGTCAAGCCATGTCTCACGCCCAGATGTTTCCAAGAGATAGTGTTGCTGATCTGTTATCATGGCTGAATGCTACTTGTCATGAAGATGGATGAAGGAATCTGAAAAGTTTTGTGTGATGAGCACTGGGTTTATTTATGTGTATCTGATATGTCAAACACCAAACAGTAGTGAGTAATGCTGACAGTGGTTGGTTTGAAAATGTGTGACAGAAACTGAGGAATTCAGCAAGATTGTATTCTAGTTGGACTCTAAGACAGGTGTTTATTTTGGCCACCACCTATGGGAATCCAATGTCCCTGCATACTGGCGGGTGAGCTGCTGTAAACAGGGCTATTAAACAGTCTGCTCTCAGGTGTCCATACACCAGTATGACCTCCTGCTGGCGAGGGCCAATCCCAGCAGAAAAAAACCCAGCAGGGGATACACAGACTGGGATCCCACCTCTGAAGATCTCCCCCCAGTGTTAGCTCAACTGGTGAGTCCAAGACAGCTGCTACAACCTGTTCGACCAGTCGCCCTTCAGAGTGGACACACCAACCACCTTAGTTAGGGACACAGACCGGGGGTGAAGGTAATATTACAAAACCAAGTGATGGTGGCTTCTGCTGAGGATCTTAGTTTAAAGGAAGAGTTTAAAATTCAGAAAATACGCTTATTCACTTTCTTGCCAAGAAGTAGATGAGAAAATGGATACCACTCTGATATCGGTACAGTACACATGTAGCTGGACCCAGCAGCCATTTAGTTTAGCACAGAGACTGGGAACAGGGAGAAACAGCTATGTCCAAAGGTAACAAAATCCACCTGCCAGCATTTCTAAAGCTCAATAATTAACATGATCTGGTTTGTTTAATCCAGTTGCCTGGCCACTGGTATCGGCGAGGAAATAGTCTGGCTTAGAACCACCATTAAATTGTCATTTATACATACGCATTCATTTTTTGTACGCAACAAACAAGATTTAATATGTTCATTAATAAGCTTTAGAGGTGCTGGTAGGTGGATTCTGTGACCTTTGGACAGAGCCATGCTAGCTGTTTCCCATGGTTCCATTCTTCATGCTAAGCTAAGCTAATTGGTTGCTGGCGGTAGTTCCATGTTTACTGTACAGACATATAACTATAAGTATATGTGTATATATGTGTATTTAACAACCACACATCTTGCACAGCCCAGAGATACTCAGGCATGCAGTCCGGGCCCTCAGGATTGGATCTTCTTGCCTGAGCATCTCAAGCCAAATCAGTAGAATTTTTACAATCACTTCTTAACACTCACTTTTTGAGACCTTCTCTTTGTTTTGTTTTTTAACTCTGTTGTACCTTGTTTTTGTTGTTTGAATTTTACATTAATATTTTCCTGGCTTGTAATCTTATTATTTTAGCATATTTTGTTCTGTTTTAGCCGTTTGTTCTTTTGGAAAGCACTTTGTAACTTAGTTTTGATGTCCACTGTAAAGCTTTGTCAGTGTCAAAATTACATTTGGTTTATGTTCCCATTCTAGTAAGTGCCCTCCATCCAGTTTGAAAGGTTATTCCTTTCCTTTGTGTCTGCCTGGTGTGTTGAAGTACAAGTTGTGACAACTATTTCTGTCACTGACCTGTCTTCGTTAATGAATACACACACGCTTACATACATTTTCAAAGTTGATTTATTCACAGAGGAGCCATAGGAGATATACATACAATGACAGCTCAACAAAGACAACAGCACTGACACCTCCATTAAGTTTAAATACCAACAACAGCTGCAGCCTAGTGGAGATGCATGGAGTGAGACACTTTTGTTTCTCATGTTTGCTGCCAACACGAGCACACACACAGAAGTTCACACATACACAGATGCAGAGGCACAACCAGTGACACACACACACACACCACTGGGTTGTGTTTCCCTCACGCAGCAGACAAGCCGCAGTTATTTAGTCTGCCTCCCAGTTTGTTTGCCCACTGTCTTCTCTCTTTTGTTGCTCTGCCTTGGGCTTTGTTTGATGTGAACTGCTGACTGTAGCAAGCGACAGTTGCAGCTGGGGGGATGATGAGTGAGGATGAAAAGGGTCACGCCAAATGACAAATTATGAAGGTGGTCAGGTTGGATAAACAGCAATGTCTCTGTGTTTGTGTTCAAAAAGCAACAACTGAATGGTTCTCTTCACATTCAGTTACAAGAGGACGGTGGGAAGTTGTCCAAACTAACTTGGTTTTCTCACTTTTGCAAGCAGTTCTAATGCAATTCTTAAGGTCAGTAGTTCTGCTGGCCTGTTTCTACAGTGTACTGTGCTATGCACACACACACACACTAAGATATCTGGCCAGACATGCAAACCGTGTCCTTCCCCTCCCCAGCTCAGTTCCTTGGAGTTGAGCTCCAGTAAAGTACCTTTGGCAGCCAGGCTACGGAACGGCTTGTCCTCTCGATGCTGAGCCCCACTCCACTCACAGCCTGCAGGTGGTGTGGGGGTTGGGGCATCTGGAGGGCAGCGATCAGTGCAGCTAATGGTAGGGAGGCCTGTTTCTTAAGTGTTTAAGACCAGTTTGCGATGATGTCATACTAAAACCTTTATTCATGGGTGAAAAAGACTGGGCATATCCTACCTCTTAAAATCAGAAATTCCTCTGCTTCCTCTGGTCAAAGACAGAGAGAGAGAGAGAGAGAGAGATCATTATTTGTGATGAGAGTGAATATTGTGCCTGGTGATGAACCATTAGTGAACAAGCCTAGCCACAGGCCAAGCCCATGGGGACATTGTGGTATACAGTGTGTGAGTGAGGGTGTGTGTTTGGGGTTGGGGGAGGGTTCAGAAATAAAATACAGCCCTACTCCTTGCAGGGTTCACCCTCTGCATCCATGAATGTTGCTCTTGGAGGTCACGGCACCTAGCAACAGCCTGGATCAAGTCCTGAAAGAAACATGAGACAACACACAGGCAGACACACACTACACACACAGTTTATATACTGTAGTAACATGCATTTTCCTAAACACACCCAGATTAAACTAAGTTTGTTGCCATGCTCTTGTGATATGCTGTTGACCTGAAGCGCAGAGTAGGCTAGTCTAGAAAAACATTTTCACTTTTTGGTGTGCATGTGTCTACATGACTGCCCTACTTATCTGAGATCAAATCACTTACTTATCTAAGGTGGAACACAATTTCTTTTTTGTCTATGTCTTTTTTTGACAGTTCAATCAATGGAACATATAGAGGAGCATTTATCACTTTAATGCAAAAGTCATAAAAAATTTAAACGAAACTAAATTAATTGATAAAGGCCATGAACTGGTATATTAACCAATGCAAAAGTGCACAATATTCACTTAATCTCCTGGTTAGAGTTTAAAACCAGCAAAAAAAATCTTTGTTACATGCTACCCTCCTCTCTCTTTGTCTCTCTCTACTTTGAACTGATAAAGATGAAAATGCCTCAAAGACTCCATGTCCTTTATAGTCTCTCAAGCCAACCTATCAACTATGAATAGCAGACTTCCATTGTGTGCAGTGTCACATTATGTTTGATGATTTCCTGCTGACATAAATGCCGGATCTTTTTTTGAACTTTTGCACAAAACTAATTAAAGTGTAAAAAATTCAAACAAGATACATAATTATCCAGAAGATTAGCTTCCCATTCATTGTCACTGGAGCCATGGTTTTCTTAATTCTTGCTTAGAAAGTTGTTCCTGTTTACAATAATGTTTTAAGTGTAGAAGATCACAGGAGTGCGCAATTCTGTTTTAGGGTGGGTTTCGCTCTAAAGACACCCAGATACACACTTGCAAATTGGACCAAAGGAATAAAAGTTTACTCAGTTGCTCTGTGAAGGGCTGCTGCCCAGACTGAGGTAAAGCAGTGGGCACTTTTTCCATATTCAGTAATTATACTGCTTGTACTGCTAAGAGCCACTCTCAAGGCTGATATCTAAACACAGGAAACAAGAGCAAGACCGAGCACAGGCACACAGGACTAGACTCCTTCACAAAAAGCAAACCATTTCCAATGATTCTACAAATCTTTTTGACATGTCCATCTTTCAGTAGTTGTCCATGGTGACCACAAATAAACAAGCCCTGCCATTAATTTGCACACAAAGGTACACACACTCAGTTCTGCATTCTTTGCACTGGATGCATATGCACACATGTGCTTCTGTGCAAAAGCACACTTATGCACATGCACAAATGCAAGTGCACACGAATACCACTAATCCGGCACAGGTTCAGAGTTTGGCAATGTGTCATCAATTCTGTATTCAGTGTACTTTCACACAGTCAGCATCCTAAAAATAGCTGAAGGACTTTGGCTCTCTGCCCAGTCTCCCTAACTGTCAATAAGTTATCTTCTCCCTCGCACTAACACTCAACTTTAAAAGCTACAGTACCACAACCATTAACTCCCAAGCACAAGTGAGTTGTAAATTATTCAAAGTTGGACTGCCTCAAGTTTGTGATAATACACCATGTTTCAGTAAAATTAAGGAAGATTTACAGGAATAAGGAAGAGCTAACTTGATTGTTCAGTGCCTTTTATATAGTAAATCGTTATCTAGAAATAAGAGGATGTGTTGAGTGCTAGTGTCTAGGGGAACCCTATCTGTTTTTTATTTCCTCCTTCATGTGAAAATACCAGACAGTATGAGGGCATATCTCTGCTGTTTGTTTGCATTGTCAGTTGTTTAGTCTCCTCTCCAAGTTTTAGTCTCAGCTCTCCTGGCTTTTTATCTGCTCTGGTTGACTATCCATCTCTATCAATCCCCCATCTTTCTCTCTCCTCCTCACTTGGCTTTTGATGACGGTTACTGATAACAAGGCTTCTGGTATTGTGACACCTCTTATTTTCATTTTTCCCCATGCTGAGGAATGTCTGCTTTTCACATTCCAGTAACATGTGAATTGTGGTTTCTGAGCTATGAAAAATTGAATTATGTAACTACATGAATTTAATGGATAGCATGAATGATGGTCCTGGCATGTCTAAATGCTTGCAAGCACAAATCGTTTATTTGACAGAAGATAGTTGCAAGTTACTGCCTTAATACATCAAACAACTGTATTAAATAAATTACAGGGACCTTTCTTAAAAAAACACTTGAAAGGAGGACTATGTCACTCCTTGTGTATTATCCAGACTGTAGTATAAAAATAGCTAGCTGCTGTAATATGCGGTCAATAATGGATCCATAGTCTAATGGTGCCCAAGACAGATGCCTCAGGTATAGAATATCACTCAGTCTCTTAAAACCAAAGAAGCCTCCTTGGAACACAATTATTCATCCATTGCACAAGTTCTGCAGGCAGTTTATGTGTTGACAGGCTGAGCCAGTGTGCAAGAGTCTGGAGTGCTAAGGGTTACTGTAATGAAGCCCAGCAAGGAGGGGAAAGGGGGAATGCGAAGGGTTAACTGGGGCGAGAGGGTCAGAAGTTGACGCTGGGAATGTTTTCCCCAGCCTGGCCTTCCCTTGACACAAGCCTGTGTGCCACAAAGTCCCCAGGAACAGATGTACCCACAGCCAGGGTTAGAAACACCACCTCTCTGTGGTGTCCCTGATACTGGTAAACACTGTTCCTGAAGCACGTTATGACGAGACATGAAGACAGAAGGTACTGAACATGGTATCGATGGGAAATCCATTGCGTGCCTAAGAATCCCACTGTCTCTCCTTTTATTATTGCAACAAGACTCTCAATGGCTGGGTGTGTGTGCAGTTGAAAGCAGATCTTTCCAATTTCTTTATCATTGATTTAATTAACTCTCTTCCATCATCATTTCATCCCATTTCCTGCATATAAAGCCTGTCTGTCAGAAACGATCCACATGCACAGCTGGATATTTCACAGTGGGAACTTCAGGTCAAGTGGTGCAGTAGTTAAAGGGTTCCACAGCAGCCCTATCCCATTACATGGTCCAACAGCCGTCAAACAGCAGTCCTCTGTTCGCTAACCCATAGCCTAAATCTCTGCTGGACGTAAACACACTGGGCTGGTGGTAGAGGGGGTGGTGGCATGGCAGGATGAAGGTTAAGTTCAATGCTGGACACAGCGGAGAGGAAATCCTGTCTGAGTCATGGGTGAGGGGTCGCTGGGGGTCAGTTCCTATCCTAAATCCTGAGTTTGGGGTTGTCAGATAAACTCTGACCTTGAACCAGTCTTCTGAAGAGAAACTTGTGTAGATCACCAAAGACAGAGCAGCTGTCTTGAACAGACACAGAGCTTCTTATTGAATCATTTATATATGTGTCTGCAGACCACATTGGAAGCTCAGTTTAAAATACAACCTCAAAAGCAGAAATCCCACAGAACTCCTCAAACATATCAAAAGATTTGCTCAATCATCACCCAGAGAACACTCGAAAGAAAAACATAACATACAGCCACACAAATGTGAACCATGAAGGGAGCTCCTTGGCAGACTAGATTTCACATCCCTTTCTGTTGACAATCAATCTGGTTCACCAACATAAGAGTCTGGCTGTGATGCGGGCTGCAGTGAAACAGGATCCTGCAGGCAGAAACTCAAAGGGGGAAGAGTGAGAGACGCGGCACAGAGTGAGAGAGACAGAAAGAGAGAGAATGGAGGGAACAGTGCACTGCTCTGCTCTGTCTCCGATCAACTTGACATGTGCGACTTGTGTCTACTCTACGTCTCCGTTGGAAACCCCACACGCCAATTTCAACAAACGGTGTTGTGGGGAGTGGCAGGCAGGAAGTGGGTGGGAACAGCCAGAAATAAAAAAGAGAAGATGAAGGACAAAGTTTTATTAACAACAGAGTTAAGATAGGATATATCAAAAGCCAAAGAGTAATGCCAATTTATTTAATTTGCAGGAAATATAACCTTTTCCCCACAGTTGTGCTTTTAAGCAAAAGCACATTTTTCTTGTGGTTGGAGATATCTCAGCAAATTTCACAGCTCAACCACATCCAGCATCGACATCCCATCATATTATAAGCCTTCAATAACTCCTCTTTTATTCCAGATTCACGCTTCCCTCTCCTCTGGCTTGAGGCTTGCCAGCCTGGCTTGTGTTCGCGCTGGGAGCCCAACCAAATCATCTGCCCTTCTCCTGATCTGGTGCCTCAACCTGACACATTGTATCAGGTTATCTTGCGTGTATCCAAATGTGTGTGTGTGTACGCGCCTGTGTGTTAATGGAGACTCATGTGTCATCTCCTGGAAAGACGGGAAGAGGGGGACAGAGGAGGGGGCAGAGGAAGACAGTGAAAGAGACTGAAAGATGGGATGGGGGGAGGAGGAGGGGATAGAAGAGAAACTCTAAGAATATGTGGTTGTAGTTTCTCTTTTTTTTTTTCGTTTGTCACCAAATAATAAAAAGGCAATTGCAGACAATATTTGTTTAATGGCTTCTACTGCTATTTCAGGATTATGTTGATATACTTTTGCTTTTTGAACTGACTTCAGCTCTTTCAGAAACCATATATGGAGGCAGGGCTTTTCTCTTTTTTCACTTCACTAGCGTGGGCTGAGGGAGTGAGCTCTAAAAATAAAACATATGTTCCTCCAGGTCTGTGGGAGCAGGGGCCCCCAGCGTATTGTTTTGGGATATGGGGGAGGACAGGGAGGATATGGCCTAGAGAGAGATACTGCAGAGTGGATACAGACAGAAGGAGAGCAGAGGGGGTAGGGTTTGCTGTACTTTCAAGAAAAGAGTTGAGGAAATATTCTCTCTTGCATACGAATATGGGCAAGCTCTTTTGTAATGTACACCGACATGTTAGAAGGAAAGGAAATAAAGTAAATTCTGTTCAGTTGCGCAAATAGCCATAATCGCCTTTCCTGTAACCACTGGGGGTTGAAATGTGGGGCAGTATGTATGTAACTTGAAAGTGTCTGTGTGTGTCTGAGATGGGGTGAGGGGTGGTCAAGATTACTGTCCATAATGCTGAGTACACCCCAGCTGAAAAGGTGCATCCATGAGTCTTTTTATTGATTTACAAAGCCCTCAGGGAGCCAGTAGGGACAAGGGTTAAAAGTATCTGAAGGGGCAGTGTGTTTATGCATCACACTGCAAAAACTGCATATAGTGTGTGTGTTTTGTGAGGATAACTGAATCAAAGGACTGTATCCATCAAGTTAAAGTGGGTAGACCAGCACCTACAAGCTCCTCTTGGTGAGGAATGAGTTAAAGCCAGCTGACTGAGATGTGTGGGGGGAGTTTGCACAGAGCAGAGAAGGGGAAATGAAGGGATATTAAGGGAGAAATAAGCATGAGCGCCGAGGGGGCTGGATATATCACGTGTCTGGATTTAGCACCAGTCCTCCTACCTCCTACTGCTGTATCTTTGTAGACTGTTCAGCAAAGTGGAAGAGGAAAGAGTGGGGGAGGAGTGTGTGTGCATGTGTGCGTGTGTGTGCGTGTGTGTGTGTGTGTGTGCAAGAAAAGCAAGAGAAAGAGAGTAAAGTAAGAGAAAGAGAGATCGTGACAGAGCTGTAACCAAATACTGAGGGTAATTAGTGATATCATGACACTATCAAATCTGATCTTCCATTCAAATAAATTTTTTTTTTTTAAGTCAGCCAGTCATGCTCTAGTGTTCACTAACTACTGATGCAGATTGCTTTTAACTTGATACGCAAAAATAACTAAAATATAGTAACCTGTAACACTTTAAAAGTCTACTATGCAAATATCATAGCACAGTCACAGCAGTGAGGATCCATTAGAATATAATGTGAATATTTATAGTGATACCCAGTGGTGGAAAGTAACTAAATACAAGTGCTGTACAATTTTGAGGAACTTTTCCATTTATGCTACATTATATCTCAGAGGTAAATATTGTACTTTTTACTGTATTACATTTATTTAACAGGAGTTAGGCTACTTTCCAGATCAAGATTTTACATATAAATATGGTCACTTCATAAAATATGATGCATTTTTATATATTAAACAACCCAACAAGTAAATTCACCAGCTGCAACGTTAAAGTAATGCTTAACTATTATTGGATCAATAATAATGATCCAATATATATAAATTACACTGACAAGGGACATTCTGCATAATGAGTACATTTACTCTTGATACTATGAGTACATTTTGATAATACTTGATATTTGACAATACGTCTGTGCTTTACTTAAATAGAATTTTGAATGCAGGACTTGTAATGAGGCATTTTTAAAGTGTAGTATTGCTACTTTAACTTGAATAAATGATTTGAATGCTTCTTCCACCACTGGTGATACCATAAGAGACTGAGTGATTTTAAAACACCATAAAGTGCAATAAAGTAACCACAAACTGATTTTTGAGTTTTTGAGAGTCTTCATTAGCCTTTATTTCCCTACAGTTTCTGAATTAATTACATGCATAGGCTATTCAGATGTGTAATTTCCATACCGGTAACCCTAATTATATTACAGCATATTAAAACAAGGCAGGAGATTTAAAAGACCAAGTATTTAAGTCTATTTACACTCACTGATCAAACCCTGTGTGAATCCTACTTATACCACAGTGTGGTTCAAAAAAACACCCTTACTAATGAGTGCTACAGACAGTCGTTGGAGGAGACATGATGGTGTTTTGGGGACATGATGGTGTTTTGGATGATTTGATCGTCTACCAAATCACTTATGATATTTTGTTAGTTTGGAGGGGCGTGCGTTGTGGGCGTGTCATCCCGGGGAGTGTCTGTGTTCAGCCAATCAAACGTTAGACGTGAGGTCGATGGGCGTGGTCGCTCCGCCCACACCACCCTGTCCCAGCTGCAGCACGCTTTTGTTCAAACTCAGAAGTCAGACAGGCGGTTCATACAGAGGTGTGCTTTTATGTTACTTACCAAATGAGTCTATAAAACACTCACAACAACAGTGTCTCTCTTGTTAAGTGCATTCAGCTCGATGTATTTTTAACCCACAGTGCCAGTTTTGGAAGCTAAATTTGTTTTTTGTTTTGTACTTTGCTCTTGTGAAGTTGTTCAAACGGGGACAGCAAGGTGTCGTGAGCGGAGGAGTCCTGGAAGAGGGAAGGATTTTCC
The DNA here is from genome assembly GCA_003416845.1 of Oplegnathus fasciatus. NCBI lineage: Eukaryota > Metazoa > Chordata > Actinopteri > Centrarchiformes > Oplegnathidae > Oplegnathus > Oplegnathus fasciatus. The sequence continues at coordinate 147,472 of NTHP01000008.1, forward strand.
TCGAACCGGTTCTCTGTCGGTTTTGTTGGAGTATGACTGCTGTCATGTACACTTCATAGACGTTTTACCTGTTCTTTGACAGAAGGGAGAGAGTAAGCTTATGCTACCCTTCATCCTCCCCGCTGGATATCTATGGAGAGGGTGTCCTGTATGCTCTCACGCAGCTCTTGGAGTTACTTGCGGCCGAGACAGCACCGTGAGTGTTGAATTCACCGACCTGGATAGCAGCAGACGACACACTTAACCTCATTTGAATGCCTTTGCAAGGAGTTTGCTGGTTTCTGTGCTGCAGGCAGGGCTTCAGTTTGCTCGGACGGGACTATGGGGAGAAAGAGGAGGAAGAGTCTTTTGAATTGCGCAACAAGGAGGACTTGACTCCCAATGGACGGGTAAAAACTCTCCACCTGCACTAGACAACAACTCCTGTGCACGAATACTTAATATGCACAGTTAATAGCATAATTTAATTCAATATATACATATGCATACAAGTGGTGACTGTAAAAACTGCCCTGTATGTCTCGCACATTTGAACATAAAACAGGGTCAACAACTTCAGGAGCGTAATTTCAGTTTTGTGCAAACCGATATGGTTACAGTTCTTGATATGAAAAGTAAATATGGATTGAAATATCAAAGTATGCTAAAAAAAAAAAAAAAGCAAACTGTGTTCATAAGATTGCCCATATTTTGATGCAGCAAGCTACAATGTTCACGTTAGCTGTCAACTTTGCTGTCTGTGGGAATCATCAACTTGTTCAATGCTAGCCTCTATCACTGATGCAGATACTGTATGTGCTGCTACTGGCCAGTGTGACGTTCAGGTTTGCATGGTCTTTGAGGCTTGGGCAACATTGAGCAATCCCACACACACACACACACACACGCACACACACACACTCTGATGCAAGCTGTAAAACCCAGTGTGTTGAACTTATCCTGTGTGTTTGGCCTCCGTCCGCTCAATTGCAAATAAGACTGCGGCCTTGTCTTCTCTGTAATGTTAGTCATCTGATCAGGCACAGAGAGTTCAGCATTGTCCACCCACTTGTGAGGGGGCATTGTTGCCTTGAATTGAGGTAGGCTCTATCTGTATGACCCAACATACAGCTCTTTATGTACAGTCTCTTAGAAAAATCCACCCTTAAATATTTATTGGGATTGTGCACTGTTTCCCACATCAGACTTGCTCTTTTTTTTGGAGAATGTTCTCATAAATTTTTAGTCTGTGACTCCAGTGCAAGCTTAATTTTCATTATGTGCTTATATTTGGTACCATAGGCCTAGGTATGCTGTGCTGCATGGCCTCGTAGATGAAAGTAATAGCACCTGGGGCCACTACTTGCATAGCCTGCTTATCTATTTATTGGCCCTTTTGTCTGCTTGTAACCAACCAGTGCGACACCGCAGCGATTTGCATGAAAACGTTGAGAACAGATAAGTTTTACACAGTTATTGCCTCAACAGAAATCTAACAGTACCAGCAGCCGCCAGATAAGAGCAACATCTGTTGCTCAGGGGTATCCAGAGAGGTGTTGGTGTGTAGCACTCATCTTCTTGGCTTCATAATGTACCATCTGTCTGGCCCTAGGTGGTCAAAGGAACCCAACTGTGCTCCATATTCACGATCAATACAAGATCATGGTAACATGTCCCAATGGAGATGCCTGATGGCCTTTTAAAGCAAGATGCAGAGACCTCCTTTCCTGGATCCCTCATTAAAATGCAACCTATGCTCCATCTGCAGAATTGTGCTCATCTGGGTGGCTGGGGTTAAACGTTGGTTTATTGAATTGTAGATGTGTTGTTTGGAGAAGAATGTGGCTCTATGAGACGGTGGCCTTGATTGAGTGATCGTGTTCTGGCCTATCTTTTGTCTCTGTAAAAGATAGCCTAAGTCGCATAGAATACTGCTGCATTTTCATTCCTGAGGCCCATTCAGATTTGTGAAACTGATGTAATTTTTACACAAGAGTAATTGCTAAAACAAAGCTGCCTCTGTCATTTTTTGGTATGAGCTTATGTATGGGAGTGCAGAACTGACTAATGTGAAGCTCATAATCCTTCTCTGTCTGTAGAGCCAATCTCTCTCCTACAGTGGTGTTGCATCACTGATTAGAGTCTTGGTTCTATTGATTTCTTGCTCGTAAATATTTATAAATGTGAATTGACTTGTTCTGAAGCATAAAAATGAAAGTGCTCCTGTATTAATCTGAGTGATATATTTCCCTTTGAGGAACATTTTGTCTTAATCTATCATGTGGTTGGGCCTGTGCGGTTTATCAGATTAGTTCTTAATGGGAGGAACCACTTTTTTGACTGATGTAATTGACAGTGTTTTTTAGTAACCAAAGGCAGTGAACTGCTTGTTTGGGTGAAGAAAAGCCTTTCTTGTTATAATAAATTCAGCTCAGGTGTTCTTGAAGAAGTTATTGATTATTGATTTCCTGATGCTTAAATATAATGAATCCACCTCCACAAATCCTGTTTCTTCTTGACCTGTTTCACTCTTTTATGCTGAGTATTGTAACTGTGTCAGTGGTTCACGCTGAGCCAATAATTAAGACCACAGCTGAACCACTCTAAGCCAATATCATCAGTTGACCCGCTCTTAGCCAACGCAATTTGTTATGCCCCCCAGAGCCCCTCCCCTCACAATATACAGATCTAACTGGTACTGTTTGGCTTTCCATGGTGTCAACAGAGGGGGTAGGGCGGAGAGTTGAAGATGGTCTACAATGATTCCCAGGGAAAGCCCCTCAGGGCTACGTTCCATCGTTTACCCAGAGAGCTCCATTTCATTCAGAGCTCGACAAGCCACACTTTCAGACAGCAGGTCAGACCTCCCTGGGTGTATCTATGTGTGCGTGTGTCTTTTGGGCTTCGTAACACTGAAATACTCCATTTAGTAGGCCTCTATCTAGCTCCTGCCAGGGATGACCACAGTAACCCACAGGTCTGGTGGAGTCTCCCTCGCTTGAGACATCCAAAACCTTCACCGCGATCTCCTGCGTTGTTTTCCAACATGCTGCCAGAGGATGCCACGATGTGTAGCATCCACAGCACCAAAGCCATAGACGACGCACTGTTCCTTGCCAGGACTCTTCTCACTGAGGTTGGAATCATGAGTCAGTGCTGACGTTTGTGTAGGCTTGGCCCTTAAGAGCACAGGGCCATGTCAGAACCCTTTCCCTGCATGTTTACAGTCCTCATTCAAAGAAACTGCTCTCCAACAGCTGCCCAAACAGTCAAACTGAGCTGAATGCCTCCAGTGTTGGGACAGCAAGGCACTAATTTTAGGACAGGACATCCGTCATTCACTCTTCTTTCCATGTTTCCACTGAAACTTTATTCAGTTTTTATGTAACGTGGAGTCACGTTTACCAATAAACTACCACCACAGAGTGTTTAGGCCTGCACAGTTGTAAGTGTGGGCTGGAGTACCGCAGTGCATCCTGTTACTTAGAACAAATGGGCACAGTCCGGCTATGCTGAGAGCGGGTCCCATTAACCGTCACTACTGCCCTCTGTCTTCAGAGGTGTCACGGTACGCTGGTTTATATTTGGTTTCCGTTGCGTCTCTGCCTCACCACCTCCAGGCCACACATCTGGTCTTCAGGCCGACACTGGCTGAGCCCAAGCATTTCCTCCTGGTTACTCAGCCTCCCAGGAGAGCTGAAGAGAGAGAGAGAGAGTAGACGGGGGGAAAGCGAGAGCGGAAGTCAGCCACGGAACGAACACATCACGGCATCTTTCCCTCTTTCCCTCCATGCTCTGCTCTAGTCTGGAGTGATTCATCCCCTGCCCGTCCAAAGGGAGAGCTTTTGCCAGGGCTCTGCATCGCACGCTATCCTTGTTCCTCATCCCACAGCCCATTAACTTTATTGGAAAGCTATTTTTCTGTAAATTGTCACGTTTTGTGGAGAATTACATAAAATATTCTCACTTGATCTACCTGACCCATTAGTTTATTGATCCTCTGATTAGTTTATATCATGAAATTACAGCTTTGCAGTCACTGATGTGATTAGTATTGATTTGTCGTTTTCAGTCATGGCTGAATTTTCTTCTCTGGGGCTGTTGCCTTGGTTGAATCATTTATGGCTAACAGGCAGGGGTAGGGAATTACCGTACACACTCTCTTCCATTCACAAGTCGCTTTCTGACACCGTTCAGTTATTCTTGCCTGTCTGGTTTGACATTTACAGTACCTCACCCTGAGTTAAACATTAATCAGATCTCATTATCCAGACCCTCATCTTTTCCTCATTTGCCTCAGAGTCCATCTGCCTTATAAATATAACACAGACTCTATACTAGCCTATAAATTTGCAGTTCATGTTTTCTTTGTTATTTTTGAGGCAGTAGACTTTTTTTTGCAGGGCAAGGGCTATACTTAGGCTAGTTTGCCCAGTAGTAAAGTGTGGTGTGTGAACTGCGAGGGGCCCAGAGCTGACCTGGATAGTGTTTCAGGTAGGCCCACACCCCCGAGCTGGGCTGGGGCAGCCACAGGAGCTGGCTCAAGGCTGTGGCTCACAGAGACAACAAGTCAGGCCACGGGGACACACAGTGCTGCCCTGCACACCAGGGAATTAGTCCAAATTGCACACAGGCAAGCTCTGATGTCTGATGGGGTTTTCCAAGGTCAGGTTGAAAATCTAAGGGCCTGAGTGCTCTGAACAGAAACATCCTCTCCCATCTTCTGTTTAACAGGGGAGTCCAGGAATGAAAAGTTCATTGTTCCACCCATGAAATTTGATTTTACGTGTCTGCCAGTGGCAACCCCATTTGTAGTCAGTAGAAGCACTAACCTCAGTTTCCATACAAAACTGATGTCCAAGAAAGAGGGAATGCGATTTGATATGAGTAGCTGGCTTGCAGTCGAGATAACTTCTCATAACATTTAGCTAGTAATTTGTGTAAGATTTGTGTCTGTGTTCTTCAGATAATTAACATTAGTACACTATCATTTTATACAAAGTGCTGCTTTTATTCAGCCCAGAGGTCTCCTTGTTTTTCTCACTTGTTTTCATCAAGCTAACAGCCTTTTCCCACCAACTTGTGACACTATAAACATATGGGTAGAAAGGATGAAGACAAGTGTTTCTGTTATGAGTGCAAACTCAAAGACCAGGGTTATTTTTGGGTTAACAACCTTCTCAGAGAAATGACTGATCTGAATAAAAGCATCTCAGGGTTTGTTGGTTGGGTTGCACGCAGCCATTGCACAAAAGATTCCTCTGTTCCCCACTCCTATATTAAATGAGCCTGTTTTGCATGCCATATTTCTCTCTACCAGCTTACCCCTTGCAAGTGAAAGCCAAGCATTACAGGAACAGAGCAGCTATGTGCTGAGACTGCCAGGAATGGCTGCATGCTGTACTGTAACATGGCCACTGAAGGCAAACTGTTAAGGGATCACTCCAACCTGTGGACTAGCTCTAAGGACAGACCACTGTTTGTGTTACATTATCATCTATTTACCCTATTCTCTCTCCTCTGTTGACAGAGTCCAGCTGAGGTGACTGTTTCTCAACCAACTCGCACAGCAAATGGAACAAATGGGTAAGGAGAGAGAGAGAAACAGATTTTTTTAACCTACATTTTAGGAAGTAATATTTCCTTATTTTGCTCATATACTTCCTCTGAGTGCTGAGAATTTCTGTATTTATTCTCAGGCAGGCACATGTGTAAGTACAGGCCAGTCACTTGATTTTTCACTTCATCTGCAGTGTATGTTAAATCATGGGGCTCTCCTCATGTGCCTAGCCATGGTACATGTGCCTAACCTCATATCCACACACACACTCACATGTGTACCCAACAAGCGGTACAGACTCACATGTATATGGACAAATGATCTGACATTTCCAAGCTGCAGTGGTACTTTGATAGCTTATGGATAATGCCGCTGTCGGTTTTCACTCGTTAACCTCTTGACTGTTTTTCCATTTAAAGGTTGGCTGCATTGACCAATAATATGTCAATCTTCAACCTAGATGATTGTGACCAATCACAGTTGTAATGTCAGGTTATCTCTATCCAGCTTCCAGATCAACAAATCCAATTACTTTTGTAGTGAAGGCTGTACATTCAAACTGCCGGTTACAAGGATCTACTATGCGTCTCACGAATAATGAAATTCAAATGGTCATGTGGTTGACAAGTGAATGCTAGTGCCAGTGAAAAGGAGTGATTCATGGAGGGCTTGATCCAGACTATTAGTGCAGGGTTGTGATCTCAGACAGTGATGTAGCCAGGCTCTGCTCACTCTGTCTCTGGCATCATGCCCTTATCAACCCCCCCCCACACACACACACACACCCCTCTTCCCTCGTCCACAATCTCTACTGTACATCTGCCGACTCACAGGCAATGAGTCACAAAGCTCGACTTGTAGGACTATCATACGGCACAAATGAATAGACGAGGGTCTGCAACAACCCTCAACGAGAAGAGAGCGGCCTCAGGAAGTGGGTAGGTGAGCTGAAGCTGACACATTTTTCTGCAGTCGTACAGGACGTGCTGTCTCCTGAGGGTTGAAGGAAAGAAGGAAGGGAAGACGTGATGAGGGAGGCAGGCTAACTGGACTGGGTGACTCAGTCCTACCTCAGCAGCACTCCCAGAAGAGGTGTGGCTCGGATGTGTGTGTGCGTGCGTGCGTGTGTCACTTCTACAGTATAGTGGAGGTGGCCTCAGGCCACATGGCATAATTAAGTACTGGTTTTGAAGGGAGTGTGTTAAAAGCCTGGCTGTAATCATCACACTGAGTGCAGAGATTAGAGAGTGTAGTGCTTGCTCATTACCTGCCCAATGACTGGACACGCCCAGAAGTTCAGCTGTATAGAGGGAAAGCCAAGCCAGGCTCTGATAGGTCAGGGCATTGTGATGTAGCAAATGGTGCCATATTCATTTATCTTCAGTCTCATGTAACAGTCAGGGCAGCTTTGGCTTACTTTGTACTTTTATTGAGCTATTGAATTGAACTGTCCAGAAGGAGATATTAATCTCAACTATTAGTTTGAATAATGGCCCAGATGTGATGGTGACGAATTGGGGGGATCTATGTTTGTCTTACTAGACTGAGGTTAATATGGTATTGCTCAGATAATTCGTCATGCTGCAGGCCTGATGTGGTTAGGGAGGGAGACAGGCCCACCTCTGTCAAAACAGAGTGGTGGGTACAGACACACATCTGACTGTGAGCCATTTCAGAGTTCTTCTAGAATTCCTGGCTGTAATGAATGTATTTTTTATGTAGTATGCTAAACTTTCATGTGAATACACATTTAGAGTCACACTCAATTTTGAAAATGCCATGATTTGTGTGTATTATGCATTTTGATTCTTCTTTATTTATTTATTCTTTATTCATTTCAGTATCATAATATTTTTCAAATATATACATTTATTGAAAGATAGATAGACTTTTAGAATTGTGATAACTGACTGACTGACTGACTGACTGATTGATATGTAACCTGACATGGCTCAACACATGTGCATTCTGTCACTTGTGAATCCAGAAAGTCACTCCTGAAGTTCGGAATTACCACAATCAATGTTATATCAAAAGTACTACAATACAGTGGATTATTATGTTTTAACTCAGCTCAGAGGACAAAAAACTGCTCTTTAGGTTGACTGATGTGCAGCTGCTGAGACTGATCTGGAGAGGCTGGGAACAACGTTTTCAAATGTTAACATTAGTTTGGCCCATGTCAGGAGTCCTGTAATAGATTTGTTGTGTGTTTGCACTGACCTCTCAGTCGCAGGCAGCTTACTCAGGGTGTGGGTGATGGACATATCTCTGCAGGCAGACAGCACGAGGTCTCCCCTGTCTGTCTCTCAGTCAGCACAAAGTGCCAAGCAGCTCGCTCCCTCCTGCTGTGCTCACACTCAAATCTGTCTTACATCATCACTATTTTTTCATCCCCACTTTCCTGATTTTCAAGTTCCTTCTCATAGCTGGGGCAGAGTAGAGTACAAACTGTACCAGAGGGAAAGTGGACACTTGAGGACTTCTCCATCTTCCTTTCTGACCATTTGTTCCGTCTGTGTTCTCATTAGCCCCCCTTCCTCTTTGACAGCTTTTGACGGTCAAAAACTTTACATTTTCTGGTGTGGGCTGCCAGGCTGTAGTGGCTGAAAGAGACCAATGTTTCAGAATGTATTTCATGTGTGTGAATTTATGTGTGTGTGAGAGAGAGAGAGAGTGTGTATGCATGAAACATGTGGGTGTTTGCGTGAAAAGCTTAGAAGTGGGCCCCACGATAATTGCCTGTCTGAGTGTCTGTCGGCCTGTCTGTCAACCATCCAACCATCACAAACTGGCCCTGTTTACAACATCAGCAAATATAGAAAGCTTTAATTCACATCACTAAGTTTCACCATCAGAGTGACTTGATTTAAACTAAGAAGTCACTTACTCTCTATCATAAAATTTCTTGCTGATCAACACTCTCCTTCAGTCACAAACTCAGACTTCCTGTCACACACACCCCCCTCCTCCTCCTTTCTCAAAACATGACTTTTTTCCTCTCCCCTCTGCCTAGTCCAAAGTTTCTTGGCAGTGGTCTTGAGTAAACAGCGTATTTTTAGCTGGGAGGTCATATAGGCCCAGTCTTAATCACCACATTCCCATTTTCCCACCAGCCCAGCTTCAGCCAGAGGCCCTTGCAGCCAGCCCATGCACTGTGGGGGAGGGGATAAAGAGTTGAGAGAGAGAAATGGATTTCTACAAAGAGAAACTGATTATTTAGTGCTACAGTATAACTGTATTTTAATGAAGGTCGTCTCAGACAGTGTTATTTATCTTAGTTCGGTTGTCTAATAAACTGTGTAACTTGATGTATGGCTGTCCACAGTATATGAGCCTGGACATCAACAAAAAGGCAGCTGGTTTGAAGTCATTTGTTTGAATGCCTTTTTGGACCCATCCAGGCATTTCATCCATCATATAAATCTTTCTGTATTTCTGTGACACATCCGCACAAGGGTCATTTTTGCAACTGTGCATGTTCTTGTGGTCACAAGGACCCGCTTTGTATGCTGGAACATGTCTCCACTGTTTCCACTGCGGTCATCCAAGCCTGGGAGCAAGGACACTACTTTTCTAACTTTAATTAGTGTCTCGCTGTTTTGATTAGACCCTGGACTGAAATCAATTACTCATCGCTCCAACAGCTACCACCAGACAGACGGTCACAAACTAATCAACTCATTGCGCTGCTCGTACTTGGTGGATTTAAGTATGTCACCATCATTGTCACTATGAAAGGACTGCCAACAATATGCTCATCAGTTGCGATGACCTTATTTCATGTGGGAACAGCCTATGTGCTGTTGATTTGAGTAAATCTGTAGCTTTATAGTGTACATAATACTGCATTCACACAATGTTGGTAGAATGGGAAGAACAGAAAACTTCCCATTATTCAGATTTGGCTGTGTTCCCATATGGTTAACCCAATGTTAGCCTTAGCTATTTTTGCAGTGTCTCGTGTTTGTTGTGTATAGCTCCTTTTAAATTAGCTGAATCTAGAGCTGCAATAATTACAATTGATTAGTCGAAACATCAAATAGTCAAACATTTGCTGGTTCCATCTTCTTAATTGTGAGGATTTGATGCTTTAAACTGAATATCTTGGGTGTTGGACTGTTAGTCAAACAAACCAAGACATTTGAAGTCACCTTTGACATTTTATAGACAAAAGGATTAATTGATGCTAGTAATTACGGTTTAAATGATATGACACAAACGTGGCATAAGCAGGCAGGGCCACTGATTCCTGAACTATTTTTGATCATTGGAAATTACTGCAGTTATTACTCCTCACATAATCATGGTGGAAGACAGAACAGGGTCAAGTTAGTGAGGTTGCACTGAGGTAGCTAAAATCCCAACAGCCTTGAGTACAGCGGCATTAAAATTAATTGGGCTCACGCTGATAAAAGGCTTACTACCTAACCTCACAGCCACACAGGTGTTTTCACTTAATGTGGCTGATTAGACCTCTTCTCGGGACTGTGTGGGCGTGTACAGACTGAACTTGATTGACATCTCCCTGCCTCTCCTGTTAGTTTTGTTGCACCTGTTAGGGCGGGACAACATGCACTTTTATCACTTTTCAAGTACATGGAATTTGGTGACCTTATGTAATTCCCAGTAAATCTCCACCCAACTAAACCTGAGCAGAGGTTTGCTAAATTTAACTGAAGACACCTGCATAGGTGCAGCAGTGTTTGACAGTGTCAAAATACCATTATTTAATGATATATCATTATACTGTATTATGTTAATGTTGTGGGTTTTAAGTAATGTGATTAACCTACTAGACTGTCAACACAATCTTGACAGTTTTGATCCTTTACAATGACAATTGATTGGGCTTTTAAAAAGGAAAAAAGGAAGTTCTGTTTCCAAATTGATGAGGTAGGAGGAGAGAGTACAGCAATACTTGAAGGTACTGTATATGACAGTTGGTCTGGTGTTATTTGATTATGCTGGATGCCCCAATGTGTCCTCTTGAAATCGTTTTCCTTCCACTTTCTTTTGCTGTGTTGCTCTCTCTCCCTTTTTTCCAACTAGTCAAATACTCGTTGCTTGTAGTTCCACTCACATCTGAACTCTATATTGTTATTGTGTTTTTTAGGTACAAAAGAGATATGAAATCGCATGTGTGAATTTGAGACAGCAGGGCACACACAAACTAGTGCTGGTCTCTCACTTCTGTACAGAGGCCATTTACACTCACATGACTGCACAGGATGTAAATATGTGCTTTGGATTTATTATAGAATCAAATCTGTGTGGTCATAAGTAAAGGGAAATATTTCCCTTCCTCTCTCAAATCATGTTTCTTCTTTTCTGGCTTCTTTTTGTACCTCTTCTACATTATGGGGCAGCTAGCAGTTTATTTGCTGGGCTGAGCTGACCTATGCGATCTGGGCTGCAGACAGTTTTCTTTTTACTTTCATTAACAAATAATTGTGAAGGTGTTTTGCCTGTTTTTCCTTTTGTAGCAAAAGTACTTACTTGTCTGTGTTTCTAAAAGGAAAACTACTGTATAGTGTGTAGATCTCAAACAAGACCCAAAACAGAGAGTAGAAGAAATACCTTCATTTTCAACACATTTCAAGCTTCAACAGTTAAGTAATGTGACATTCAAATGATGCTCCTCCTCTGCAGTAGCTGATGTTTTGTCCTCGAGGGGAGGGCAAGAGAGAGAGAGGTGCTGTCTGTAGATGTGCACCCACTCTATTCTCCATGCTGTCTAATCCCCATGTCAAATTGTTTCCTGCACTCCACAGGAAGTTGTCCACTAAGGGCCCCACCGTCACGGCCTCTGCTGGGGCTTCTGGGAATGTGGGGGCGATAGCATGGGGGGCTGTGGGTTGAGTGGAGGTGGGGGTTTTAGGGCTGCTGGACAGCTGTGGAGATCCAAAGCCCCCACATCAACAGTGCTCAAACATTTGCCCCAAGCTTGTAGCTTTCTTTGTCAGCCATCTTTTATTTTGTTACACCATAGATTGGAGTGTGATTGAATCATGTCATGCAGATGTTAACTGACAAAGTTCCAAGTGCGTGTAAAACTTGGGACACACAAGAAGACTAGAAAGACAGAGTTTTTCTGGCCATGTATTGAATCATGTTATTGTGTTTGTTCTGCTCCAATGCTTTAAGCCCATTGGATGAGAAGTGAAACATTTGAAAGACTAAAACAAAGCAAATCATGCAATGATTTTCAGTTGAAGAATTGTACCTGATTGTGTGATTGTGGTCAGTAGATGCTTGTGGTGATGATTGTTAAATTCTCTGATATAGACTACAATGTCTTCAGACTGTGACTGTATCTTTTACTCTGTACATCAACATGCGAATGTAACTTATGACACTGACATTGATTTATCTTATTGTAATGACAAAAGTTTCTTGTTAAAAACTAATTTGGTAAGTTGTAATAATGAGAAGGAAATGTTATAACATGAAAGAAAGGAAGAACAAACAAATGTCATTATAACAAGAACAGTTTGTTGTCAAAATGAGACACTAAGCAGATATTTTTGTAGAGACAGCTTTACACTGCCGTGATCACCATCCAGGGAGATTTTGGACATTAGCCTGGGTTTTTGGACACAATGGTCAAACTGCCTCTGCTAAGGCAGCATTGAAATTAAAGGTCAGGCTAGTTTGTGCTGCTAAAGGTCAAAACGTGGGTTTGGACCTGTGCTTCTGTCCCCTTTCAATTCCTTCTCCTCCTCTGCATGGCCTAAAAGAAGCACTGAAGTTTGACATATAAAGTATTTCAGGATAAAGAATGGGGACAGACCAGTTAGGGGCAGAAAAACAGATTTCTGTCTGTGCCAGTGGTTTGAAAAAAATGTCCACATTTCTTAGAAATCTGCAGACTTCAGAACCAAATTTGATTTTGAACTTCAAGAATATTCTTCCGAGATGTACGATCATGTGTACCATGTAATCTTTCGTCAATAAACTGTAAAATTGCAAGTCACCTCTTTAATTTCACTGTAGGTTCAAATCCTGCAACAGGTTACATCAGTTGTTTATAAGTTTAGAAATTCAGAATTGACCTAGTTATAATATCAGTGTATACTAACTTGAGATTTAGAGACATTTTGGATGCAAGCCCATCACAGACAATAGCACACAATAATCCAAGGCACTGAACATAAACACCTGCTGTGCACAGCAGGCTATATTCTCCAGTCAAGGCGTAGTTTTTCTATAGATCTAATCCCTCGCTCATTTGGGCTACATGTAGACTAACTCTGCCTGTCTGGGTGCATGTCTCCGTTATGTGGCAGGGGTTATTAACAACCTCAAATAAGAGACGTCGTCACATTTCTGTGTTTATTTTAATGCCTATAAGTGGGGTCTGTGGATGCAGGGACCGTCAGAGGTCTCGGAAGGCTGCTGCTGTAGCAGGCGAGCCGGCTTAGTTTCACAGCCTGACTGAGTATAATGTGACAGGATCCTGACTCTCTCCTTCTCGCTTCTGCTTTCTGGTGATGCCCTGAACCAGTTCACATAGACGCACAAAAAAATGGCCCGCTATATAGAGTTTCACTGTGTCTGAACATAAGCTTAAATTAGAGACTGATGGCAATTGGTTAGGATCTACAACTGCAAATGCATTTCATAAAGGAAACAAATTGTATGCATTTAAGCATAATAGGCATTGTTTGACAGTAGTGTTACAGAGGTCAACATGATAAACCATGGTATAGGCAGGATCAGATCAGCGTACACAAAAAGAGAGGAAATGGCTTCTGCAGTCATGTAAGCTGAGTCAAAGCAGATAAGGCTATATTCAGACTCATTGATTATTGCTGCCTTCCGTGAGGAGGAACCCTCCGGAAATATCAGATCAATAATGACATAAATCAGCTGGCAAAGGAGTAGTTGACTAGAGGCCAAAAATCGCTGGGAGGGAGGGCTCGATTCATTTCCTGAGCAATGATCCCAGGAGGAGGAGGACAGGAAGGAAGGAGGGGTTTGTCAGTTGTACCTCACATGCTAGTTAGACCCAGGAAATAGAGAAAATAAATGAGTAATTAGATAAACAAATGAGGAGAGATAAAACCTCTAAACAATGTAATAGACTGGAAATGGACCTTGTCCTGAGATAACAAAGTCTGAATTTGTCCACAACATTGCCTGACCAGATGTTGAAGCGTTATTGTATGTGGAGGTAGCTGCAAACGTGATCATGAGGCATTAAAGACGGAAAGAAAGAACACAGCAGTTCAGCAGATTTACAGATGTTTTTGATGTTTTTAGTTTTAACTATCCAAGGCTGTGACCTCTTGAACCTTCTGCCTTCCTCTGACCGGCGTGAGCTGGCTGGCTGGGAGTCAGGCCGGCGTCGCTCTGTCACGTTTATTTTCAGTCGCTCGCTCGGCTCGGCGGCCAAAGTGATAAAAGAGAGACGAGCTGTCCACAGTGGCGTGGTATGTATCAGTGTGTGTTTGTGTGCTTGCGTGCTGCTAGGGAGGGAAAGTAGGAGAACGCTGGAGGACAGATATTCATGGCACTTCTTCCAGTCCCCCCTGTGTGACCCCCACCTAAGAGTATCAGAGAGGCTTGTAGTTGGCACAGTGTCACATGGTGGGGTTCACAGCCAACTGTGTGTCTCCAGGCCAATTAGCTATCCAATGGGAGGGAGTAGTCAGGGGAAGACTTGAGTTGAGAGGGAAGCAGAGTTATTTACATTCTCTTTCTGCTCCTCCACACAGACACACTGTTTCAGAGGTGTCTGAAGAGATGAAGAGCCTGATCATTGAGAAGAATAAGATGGGCCTGGAGGAAGAGCCTGAACTGTTGGTCAAAGGTGAGTCTGGCTCGTACAAGAAAAACGGCACATAACACAACCATTCCTCTGGTTTTCCTTTGACTGAATGCATCTACCTGCTATGTTCAGTTGTGGTGCTAAACATTCATTGATTCCAGCTTCTTAAGTGCAAGAATTTGCTGCTTTTTTGTTTCATATCAATGTAAATTGAATACCTTTTGCATTTTTCGGCTGTCAGTTAGGCAAAGCGTGTAATTTGAAGACATCATCTTGAGCTCTTAGAAATTGAGAAGGGCACTTTTCACTATTTTTTGACATTTTACAGACTAAACATTTAATGGATGAATCAAAAAACAATCTATAGATTTATCAACAATGAAAATAATCTTAAGTTGCAGCCTTACTTTGTCCTTCAGTGTAGAAATGAGGTTCTTGCAGGGCTTGGTTGGCGCTGTTCATCTCATTAAGTATAGTATATATTTCATTACCCTAATTGTCTCCTAATAAGTACTGTCGCAGGTCCATGCTGTGCTGTCGCCCCGTAGCCTACCCCTCTCTGACCACATGTGGCCCACAGCTGCTCCCACCCCCCTGCACACTCTGTGTGTTCATGTAAGGATAGTTACTGGCATCAGGAGCGCCGTCTAGGGTGTCTGATGCTTTTGAGGAATGATCTCATAAGATATTTCTGTTTGATTTTTTTTTCTCTTTTTTTTCTTCTTGGCCTGCTACTGAAAGGGAGCAGTAAAATGCCAGCACTTGGATAAGTTACGTCCTGTTTGGAATGGCGGCAGTCAGATTGCCTAATTCTGACAGCAGTTACTATGCGCCTTTGGCTAGTGCCCCTCCCTTACTGCTGTCCCCCCTCTGTCCCTGTCTAACTGTTGGAGGAGATGAGTTTCCCTCCAAAACAGGGGGCAGCTACTTTCTTAAGGACATTGATTACACTGTCACTTGGGATTTCAGCTTTTGCACCACGTCCCCATCCTTTAACCGACCACACCTCAGGGCGTTAGATAATCCCTCTCACTTCTCTCTGTGTGTTCCACAAGGATATGTTTTCAACAGTTCCTCCATTAGGGCCTTTCTCCTTGTTTAGTATTTTTTTTTTCCCTGCAGGACATTCCGAGGAGGCTATAAGGGGTATATATTGCCTCAGTATCTAAAATAGGCCACCAACATTGCAGATATAGACTGATGATGGGAGGATGAATTGTAAAATCCATGGAGTGGTGACAGAAAGAGATGTTAAGGCATTGGTTTACCGGTATACCTTTGTTGATTTACAGTTAAAATGAACTGCTCCTCACATGATGCAGAGCTTCTCATGCTCTGTTTGATCCAAAAGGGGAAAAAAGTTTAGTCATGCATCTTTTGTACATAAATGTAAAGTTCAGGTCCAATTTATAATTCATAAAATTTAAAAGGCATATCTGTCTTCCTTTTAAAGTACACATTGATAAAATTCCAAAATCTGAATTCATGAAGAGCCAGCTGACAACATTAGCAGACCTAATAATCTTTAGTCACTACCAGTGTTAATATAAAAAGTGTAGACAGAGCAAGGTAAAAAAAAATACCCATACTGTCATAATTTTTGACAATTTTAGAGAAAACTTGTAACATGAAGCCAATGTTATGGCTTTTGGTTCAGGGCCCGACCTGAGAGTTTAGTGTTTAAAGAGGAAAATGTTTGCTTGAAGTGAAATAGTGCTCTAATTTTACTGATGTTCCTAAATTTGCCTGCGGAGCAATTTCTCAAACACATGCATGAAACAAATTTTAGAATTTAACTTTGAAGTGAGTTGCCTTTTTATTTGCAGTGCTTATATTTCATTATGATGATATTTTAAAATTCATTCAAAACATTCAACGTTTAGAGTGACAGGAGGATTGCAGCAAAGAGATGGAAATGCACAGAGAGGGATTGTTTGCTCAATCTGTGTTTGAGGGGGCAGGGCGTTAGAGGTCAGGGTTCACAAATGAAACAAATTAAGGGCGAGCCGTGGCCCCCAGGGGAGACATTAGCAGGCCACAGAGATGGGATCCAGATGGGGGACCATGGGAGGGGGTATACAGGGGGTCCCAGTACTCTGCTGCTCTGTCTCTTTCCTTTTTTGCCTTTCCTTATCGTACTGTTTAAAGTTTCCAAAAAGAGCAGCATCTGTGGGACGTCCCATGTTTACGACGGAGGCGTCAAGGTAGCAGGCATGCCCTTCTCTCCATGTCTCTCACCCAGTCAGCTTGTCTGTCTCCACCATCCCACATCCAGTCTGTCAGCAAGCTCAGCGTGACTTACCTCATGGTTTTTATTTATCCGTTTCACGTTGGGTTTTGATGCTGCCCCCTCTGATGTGGTGTTAAGTACCTCCAGGGTTTTTGCTTTGGGCTATATTGGGTGGGTTTATGGCGGGTTCAAACCTACCACTTATATCATATAGAAGCATTCTCAAACAGCCTGAGAGGCTGAGCCTTCACCCCCCTCCTCTCTTCTTATTTTTATTTTAGAGTAGCAGTGAGGCAGTGGAAGCTTTGCACTGCTTGGGAAAACCACTTTGAGGCAAGGACGAAAAGAGGGAGAGAAGAGAAATGGGGGAGATGAAAATAAATAGGAAGCAAGTGAGAGCAGAGGGAAGAAAGATGCAGGCGAAACGAGCACTGGCTAACAGGTGGCACGCAGCTTGCTAACCACAGAGGAAGTTGTGATGCTGGTGTGGCGTCATTGCCATTTTCACTGGGTAGGAAGCTGAAGGTACATTGCCTAATTGTTCCTTTAAAACCACTCTCAAATATGCATGCACAAGCCATATGAACACACATGCGCAGCCACCCCACAAGAGGCACGCTGCCAGTATATAGCAGTGCCCTGCCCCCGCAGATGGTCCCTCCCTGCCTAGTATCGGTGCCAGCCTCTCCATCAGCCCTTTGGATGAACTATGACCCCCTACCAGGGCTCTTCAATCCTCCTCTGTCTGTTTCTCTGCAGGCAGCATCTGGACAGAGCTCTGCCAAACTAGATTATTTATCTACTTTGAGATTAAATATTTATTAGGAACAATTTGCACACATAGTTGAGGGGGGAGAAGAGGTTCACTGTTGGTTGGGAACAGTGGATCTAGGCTGTTGCAGTCTTTCCAAACCCTCAGGACTTTGGGAACACAATAGTCTTGCATAGTAGGGCCAGGCCTGACAAGACCAATGGGCATGCCTATAAGCTGGCTGAAGGCATGTCTGCTTTACTCTCTTTGTCTCTCTCTGTCACACTGTTCCAGTACATCTCACTCTCTCTCTCTCCTTCTCACTCTGTCAACCTCCAAAATGGTAATTATGTTGGCTGCATGCAGGCTTTAATGCCTATGCCATTAGCTGGCTGTATTTTTATCCCCTAGTATTTACCCCAACAAGGGAGTCACATACAGACTGCAACAAACTTTATGGACAATTACATGCCTTGGGGATTATTCTTAGTGAAGCACTGGTTTAGTAGCTCCTTGACTAGCCCACCTACCGTCTAGATGTTTCAAGGGACATGCTCGTCTTGGTGTGTAGGTAGTGTGCAAATAAGGCTTTGTCTGATAGCATAATAAAAGGAGTGCCAGAAAGTATTGGTTAAGTCAAATTAAAATGCATTTTCATGAATGATAACTTACTTGATGCAGGTAAAATTGCCCCAAGACCTCAAGCAGATGAAAAGAAATGATGTAAATTGCTGTAACTTTATTTTGTTCCATTAAAATAAAATTTAATTTGTTAATTAAAATAAGGGTATCACAAAGTAAGGTATTGGAAAAAAGTATTGTTTGGTTATCTTGGCAATACCGAGCCCCAGTGATGTATGAGGCTTATGCTGCCATGTAGAGCTGCAAATAAGTTGATTAATCTGCCAATTATTTATTTATTATTAATTTATTAATTGTTTTGTCTATAAAAGGTCAGATAACAATTCAAAATGTCCATCACAAATGATTAATTGATTTATCGAATAATTGTTGCAGTTACACCGGCAAGAGCCACTCTGTTATTTCATTTTGAATTTGAGTTGTCACATGACACGTGTGTGTACCTTTTTAAAGGGTGGCTGTTGCGGGAGGTGCGAGGCAACTGGATCAAGCAGCGTCGGTACTGGTTCGTGCTGAGCCAGGACTCCCTCGACTACTACAGTGGACCAGAGAAAGGAGCCCGTAGACTGGGCACACTGGTCCTCACCAACCTCTGCTCTGTCATCTGGCCAGACAAGCAGACATACAAGGAGACAGGTGAGGGGCACACAGACGGGCTGACGCATAGCTGACTCACACTTATGTATACTTGCCCTCAATCCCTGTAGTCCAGTAAGACCTGTGTTAATTCCCCATGTGGTGTAGAGACCGACATTTTCAAAAATTCTTAGGAAGTTGTTCTGGGTTTTTTGATATGTAAGTGACGTCTTTCCCTTCCCATGAGTGCTGTTATTCTGAGTAAGTTTGGGAAGTCCCAGCTGTGTTTGGACCAAAACGTGGCTCAAGGTTGGTCTAGAAACCTCACATTTGAGTAATCAGCGGGGGCATCTCCCTTCAGTTTTTGGGATGAAAATGAAAGAAACAAAAGACGTAGAGAACAAAGAAGAAAGTCTTTGCTGTATGGGAAGAGACACAGGGATGACTTGTCCTTTTGAGTCTCTGTATTACTCAAACATGTTGCCCTCTGTCTGCGTCTGTCTGCCTGTCCATCAATGGAGGGGATTATGTCCCGCTGACTTCACCAAACCACTTAAAATGTCCAAACGGTTGTGTAAACCCAAACCCAAACATAGTTCTTACTAACTTGATATACTAGGGGACTTTTCTGGACAGAAGTGCGCCTTCAACGGTGGCTTTGTCACAAGCTCTATTTATTGTTTCACTACTGAATAACTTTGTGTTCCTCCTAAGCCACTACGAAATTAGTCACATAAGAGTTGCATGAAATAATTACTTCCTCTGTGTGTTTTCTGGTTGTTACCATGAAATATTAGTTCCCTTTAAGTGTTCCATCTTTGACAACATTGACCCTTTATAGCAGAATTAATGTAAGGGCACCAAACAGGTTCAAAGTGGGCAATGGCAATACCGCTGTGTCATAATCTCAGTTGTAAAACCTCTTAATTTTGGGTTTGTACTTCTCCAAGAACCAAACAAAGAAGGATGTGGTAACAAGTCACGTAGCAGGAAAGCCTGATAACAGCCATGGGGCTGCAGATCAGGCCAGGCTGCCTGGGGTATGTCTAATACTTCCTCTGCACAAGGAGGAAGCACGGCTTTTTTCACTTTTATTGCAGGTTGTCCAAGAGGAGACTCACTGAGGAGTTAACACTTGTGTCCTAACTCATCTGTAGAATAACTGTTCTTGTTTGGTTTTGGCGTGGTCTGAGGTTCCTCTCAGGCTGACCTTTAATCCTCAGTGAAACCGAGAGAGGAAGTCAGGGAGAGGGAGTCACGCCAGATATGCGGGGTGCCCATTTCACTGTTCTCTTCCTCATTTACTTAAATTGCACTGTCAGATGAGGTGCAGTTTGAATTTCAAGTGCCAATCATATGAAATACAAAGTTTTTTTTGTGTTTCTTTCAGGCTACTGGAGCATCACAGTATATGGGCGGAAGCACTGCTACAGGCTGTACACCAAGCACTTCAATGAGGCTGTGCACTGGGCATGTGCCATCCAGAAAATCATTGATACCAAAGCACCAGTGGAAACACCAACACAGCTCCTGATTCGAGATATCGAGGTGGGCCACACAACACACACACACACACACACACACACATGCATATACGCACAGTTGCTGTTGCTCCCCCCTGCTCTGTTCCCATGGAAACCACACAGCCTCATCGGGCCGGGAGTCCAAAGTTTCCTCTGCTTGCCTTTCTTTTTTGAATGACCTCATCTTATTCCACCACACTGGGACAGGACATAATAACAGACCTGAAGCAGAGAGGTCATTTCAAGATAAAGGTAATTCCAGTTATTTAGTGCTCAGAAAATTTGGATTTGTGGGATTTGGAAGGATGCTTTTTACTTTACCTTCTCACACGAAAGGAGATTGAAGTATTTTTATAAGGGACAGCCATATTTTTAGACCAGGGGTTGCTAGAGAGCACAGCGTGCTGGAATCTCATTGAGCAGACAGATGACTCGTCTTGCATCAGTCCTGCCCTCTGGGGTGAAGACGGGGGCAGTTTTTGCAGAGGAGGGCTTGGCGTGAAGCAGCAGGGCCAGATAAGCAGTCCTTCGCCCGGCCTCCTGTCTCCATAATCTCCCAACGAGAGTCTCTAATCTCAAAGAAAGTGGTTAATCTGCTTGCCTCCGTCTGCCCCTGTCTGCTTCGCCAGGAGGGGCCAAGCTCATATTCTGGAGGAACAGAGGGGGCCTGCTTTTAAAGTGCTCCTCATTTATTGTTTTGCTTTTTCCCCCTGAAGACTTGTCCTCAGTCTTTCTCTCTCGCAGTCTGTTGCTTTCTCCCTCCCTCACCTTTACACACAGGCACACTTTCTCAAATAGGTGAGGTATTTTCCCTCTCGAGTGTGAGATTAGGACTGCTGTTGCAAAAATCAAAGAGAGAATGAACAGAGGAGGCTTTGTGTGAACAGGCCAGCTCACTTATCTTTAAAGCATAGATTCATGTTCCAGCCACAGACACAAAGGAGAGCCGGGATTGCAGTTTTAGTCTTGGACCTACAGCCAGAGGCCATGTGTAAAAGAAAGAAAAATGGAGAGAAGATCTAAAGAACAGATTAGATGGGTGAACTGCTCTATCTTAAACACATTAAAGGACGATTCTGGTTTATTACAGCATGGGTCAGATTATCGTTCTTGTCTGTAATAACACATTATTCACCAAGTTACTGTAATAGCTGAGCTCTGGGAATGCAGCAACATAATTCAAATGAAATCTGATGGAAATGCAAGAAACACAAGCAGCCAGACAATCTTACAGGTTAGCCAAACTTATTCGGGAGAGAAAACAAAAGCAAACCTGTCGGTTGTAACACACAGACTTCCTGGCTCAACTCTGACCTACTGTACTTGCGGTAGTTGTGCAAACACGCATTTTCCAGTGCATTATTAGCGACATTTCTGTTTCTGAGGTTTGGTTTTACCTCCAAATAAAATGGTTTAGATAATCTACAGTAGCTAAACTCCTTGCTCGTTTTTATTATCTGCCTTCACTGACCTTGTTGCAATGTTGGCAAAGTTGCTGTGATACCAGATCTTAGCATTTACTTCAACAAGCACAAAGTTATCATAACTGTGAGTGTGTAACAGTGAAAACAAGATCCAAGTTGTAGAGTTTGATGAGAAGATCGCTACCACTCTCATCTCTGTATGCTCAGTATGAAGCTGTTGCCAACAGCTGGCTAACTTAGCTTAGCATAAAGACTGGAAATAGGGGGAAACTGCTCGCCTGGCTGTCCAAATGTCACAAAATCTGCCTGGCAGCTCACTAATTAACATGTTATATCTCATTTGTTAAATCTGTACATCTGTAAAAATGACAACTTGCCATTTTAAGGGCGGTTACATGCCAGGACCAATTGCCTGGCAACCAGCTGAGACTCCAGGAAGTTACTGGTCCTGGCCAAGAAATAGCCTGGTACATAACATAATAAATGAATTGTCGTTTTTATATTTCGTTTTTTTATCAGTGAGCTTTAGATCCAAAGGAACCAAAATCCGCCTATCTATTTCCCCTTTCCAGACTTTGTGCTAGCGTTAAGCTAGCACAAAGACCAATCTAGCCTGGTCAAACGAGCACGAACTGATGAAGCCTCTTGGGTGAGAGGTGAAACGTCTTCTCAGACAAAACCAAAAATCCAGTTGCGTTCGATTCAGTTTCCTTGAGATAACTATGACCTGGATGAATGAGAATATTCACAGGCTTAGCATTAAGCTAAGTTAGCTGGCTGCTGGCTGTAGCTTCATATCTACCGTGTAGACTTGAGAGTGGTATTAATGTTCTCATCTAACTTTTGGCAAGAAAGAGAACAAGGGTATTTCCCAAAATGTTAAACTACTGCATGTGTCAGGGGAAGACCAAAGGGATTAAGAGACAGTCTATGGGCCTAACCATGTATGTACAGTGTGTGAATATCATCTGGGATGTTGTACTGCATCCTGTTGTTCATGGTCCACAGAGCAGCATCTTATTCCCAGATTTCAAACAGACAAGCCTGTCACCAGTGTGCACCAAACACTTCAGAAGAATGTGTCAACTTTGCCCCACTAAGGAGGGGTGAAAGCGGGCTTGTCTTGTAGCCAGAGAGAAAGGGTGGCTGGTTTGGGGGGGTTGCAGAGGCAGGAGAGAGCCAGAGCAGTGGCAACGTTACTAATGAGCAACAGGTGCTGGAGGGCAGTAGCATGGAAGCCATCTGTACCGCTGGAAGGCATCTATCCACATAGACAGCGAAAGACACAAACACACGCACACTAAACTCATTGACACCAGCAGATAAAATATAACGTGTCAGTAATGCTGGTGTGGTTTGCTGGGTCATCACTTGACCTTCCTGCTGCTTTGAAAGTTGCCAGAGCTGAATTGTGACCCTGGTCAAATCGACCCCCGGTCACCCCTGACAGACAAACACACACACTCAATCACCCGCTCACTGACTTGCCTCCAGGTTGGCTGCAGGCATATTGAAGGCATATGAAAGTTTGTTCTTTACTGTGTCTATTGACATTATCGTCACAATTTTTTTCACTTTTGTACTGTAGGAGAATAAGTTCAACCCCGAGGTAGTGGAGCACATCTACCAGCACAATCCCATCCTGAAGTACACCCAGGGCCCCCTGTACGCTCCTCTGCTGCCCTTCCCCTACGGCAGCCTGGAACACACATGTAAGTAGTTAACATGTACACGTCATACATTATCATAGCAACAATGTCTGAAGTTGAAGGTAAAAATTATGATAATGGTAAACACAATTTGTACAGACTTCAAAGTGCTTGAATTTTAAACTAGATCATAAAACAAGTAGGTTCAGATCTCAGTGTTTGTGAGTCTTTCTTGAAGCTGTAATGAAATATAGATGTAACAAATCTTGTATATAATAATCTTGATTAACAGTTATTTATGCTATCTAACAGAAACATACCACTCAGGCCTGAATGTATGTGCGGTTAGCAACTATTTTCTGTGACTACCATTCAAGGGATTTATTGCTAATTGGAAAGAAGCAGTGTAATCTCTGTGATCACTGTGCTGTTTAAAATGCCGAGAGGCAGCATTTAGCACAATGCAATGCAGGGCACTAAAACAACAACCTTTCTTGGCTTGGCTGTTTCATTAAAACAAGTGCAAACAGGGGCACACCACAAAATAAAAAGATTAAAAAAAGACAGTAAGAGCAATAAATTAAATAAATTATTGTATTACAGCTTAAACATCTGCTGCAACTCAATGACGTTTACATAACAAAATGTTAGCATCATACAGACAGGTAAAAAATAGAGAAAACAAAAAGAAATTGAAAGAATAGAAAGTATAACGTAATATTACACCGCTCCTCTTCCTCCTCTCTCCAGACCACAGCGGGAAAGGCTACGGCTCGGTGCGTGAGGAGGCCGTGAAGCTGTTCAACTGCCTGCAGCAGCTGGAGTCCGCAAGGGAGCCGGTTCCCATCATCCAGGGCGTGCTGCAGACCTGCCTAGACCTGCGACCCCTCCGCGACGAGGTCTATTGCCAGCTAGTGAAGCAGACCAGCTACACGCCTGCTCCGTACACTGCCGCACACCTCCGCTACTGGCAGCTTCTCACCTGCATGAGCTGCACCTTCCTCCCGGGGCCCACTGTGCTCAAGTACCTACGATTCCACCTCAAGAGGTGAGATGTACACAAAGGATACTTGAGTGCTGTGATTGTATTTGAGTTGCAATATGTCATTTAAACACTTTGCTCTGTTTACCTCAGCTGAACATACTCGCTTGAGAGCAGGAATTTTCTTGTTATTGCTATATAGTATGTATATATTATAGTTTGGAAAATTATGAATAGCATATGCCACATTCAGGGTGGATTTCTTCATGTTGGATTTAGTAAAAATAAATCCTGCTGACTGGATAAAGCTGTTGACATCATCTCCGACTTGTAATTACAAATGGAAAACACAGGATTTTTCTTGTTTTTGCTGGCTCCGATTTGTTCAAATGGGAAACATGACTTGTGGAAGACAGGTGGAAAACACTACAGAACATCCATCTTTGTTGACAGTTTAAGGTAATAGAAACCACAATTGTCAGTTAACAGTAATATTGCAGTGTTTATTTTATATTCATGGAAATTATTTTACACGAGTGTGATCTGGGTCAAAAGTGAAGTTGTAGCCAGTTGTTGCCATCAGACCAGGAGTCAGTTGTTGGGTATGAGGGAGCGTGTGAGGACCAGAACAGGTTGCTAGTTCACCTTCATGCTGGGTGTTGAAGGTGAACCAGTAGTGTGTAGTAGCAGGGAAAACATGGGGTCTAGACGGTGGACAAGAAGCAGGCGCCAGCACCGTTAACCACCAGTTTAGATATAGTAGCGTGATATGCCTTCACATTGTTAGCGTGTTCCCCCAGACAGATCCAGTGTTTTAGGGCTGGATTTGCAGGTCTGAATTAGCCCCTCTGTCAAGCATGCTAATCTAAGTTATTAGCAGTGCTAATCTCCTGCTCGAGATTTTCTGTCTAACAGCATGCCATCAAACCGCTACAGTTTTCTATCTATATGTCTGTACTGGGAAACACCCTCTAGCTAATGAAACAGTTGCATGCAATGGCAATTCATAATAACGCTGTGGAACTCGCTGCCTGTGTGTTTTGATACGTCTTGCCATCGCTCTCACGCACTCTCTCGCTCTGTGGATCAGTGCTGAGGCTGCAGCTGGGCAGAGCTAAGACTGGAGCCGGGCAGTGGGCCCAGAAACCCTCCTCCACTCCCCCAGTGCCCTGAGAAACCCCCAGGGAATGTCTGCTATCAGAGAGAATAGGCCAGGAGAGAGAAAGCAGAGGGGGAGGAGGGGGCAAGACAGGAGGAAAGAGCAGAGAGGGGTGAAGAGAGAAGAGTATAGGAAGGATCACATAGACTCAGTGGAACATTCCTAATTATGTTTCAGCAGGACAAATCCCACCCTGTGGCCATATAGTTATGAGAGAGCGAGACATCGGAGGGAATGAGAGGGCCTCTCTCCGTCTGGCAGAATGTTTGAGGCCCTCTTGTTCGCCTCTCTCTGTCCTCCGTCTTGTGTATTTTGGGATGAACATCGCAGTATAATTGTTTCCTTCCTATTTTCCCCTCTGTTTACACAAGACTGAGCTCATAACTCCATCAGGTTGTATTTCACACCTTTCACACTCCGCAAAGTGTGTGAGACTTCAGGCTCCAGTTGGGAGTGTGTTGTCTGCTGCCTTTGTGTCCCCTCTTTTAAAACAACGGCACACACACACTCTCACCTACCACTCCTGGACACTCCATTGGGAGGAAGTGGCAGGTCACTCCGGTTCACAGGAGCGGAAACACCTTTTCCTGTTTCGTGCGCTACCCAAAGTCAAACATGTTTTCTTTGCCGTTTTCCTTTTCTTTGAAGGATTGAGGGATGTTGAGCCTTTTAAGTCCCTAAGACCTAAAGTGAGAACATTTGTCATTCCTCGCCTCATTGACTTTCGAGCATTGCCAGCCCAAAGAAAATAAAGAACTTGCTTGAATCAAAAGGATGACGCAAAGTCCATAATCATAGCATAACACTTTTCAGACTTTGAGTCACTGTTAACATCAGGAGTGTTAAAAAGTTCTCCCTTTTAAGTATTCAACATTTTCATTTTGCTGGCAAATATCTAGCGATTCTAAATGAGCTCACACACACACACACACACATACACACATGGTATGTATCCACATGTCGCACTCTTGCTCTTTGTTGCAGGATCCAGAGCCAGAGTCCTGAGTCTGAGATGGATAACTATGCGTCATTCATCAGCGAGGCTCTGGAGAAGACCAAGTGTCGGGAGTGTGTGCCATCCTGGGAGGAGATCCAGATGCTGATGAGCCGACAGGAGATGCTGTGCACTGTGCACTATCCTGGCCCCGGATCCTGCCAGCTCTACATCAGCTCACACACTACCGCCAATGAGGTTTGGGCGCATTTGTCTGTATTCTACTTCACAGCACATTTTTTCTCAATCTTTCAGCTTCTCACGTGTTCCTGTTCAGAACTTCCTGGCCTAATTTGGAGTCCAGTGACATTACTAAGCCATGATAATCACAGGAATTGCATTTCTCACTCCTCTGTTTTCACTCTTAAAGTTTAACCATTTGTGTGTCCATCTGTCTTTTTAACCCACTTCCCCTCGCCCCTCCCAGGTGGTTCGAAGGATGCAGGAGAAGCTCAGCCTGCAAGAGAGCAAAAACACGTTTGCACTGTACGAGCAGAATGCACTGTGGGAGCAGCCGGTCGCAGGCAGCGCTCTGATCGCAGACATCCTGACCAGGTTCGAAAAGTACACGTCAGTCTTCACCCTATAAAACAGAACAGACAGACACCGAGAGGAAGTCAGACACAATAAAACCAAGCAGACAGACACGCTATCAAAACACCTCGTCTAAGTCTGGCAGGAATCTGAGCTATTTGTCACTCGTTAGATGAATGCGGTGGGTTGTATATTTATCAACTCCCATGCCAAACGTTATCCAGTATCCTTGATAACTGGTGACCTTGTCTGGTCTTGTTGGTCAAACATGACACCCTGCTGGGAAACTGGACTTGTGTCACTATTTCTGTAGCAAAGCCAGCCACTAGATAGCCAAGGTGAAGCTGATGTCATTTGGTTGTACAAGGCGAAGTCTTGAATGAAATGATAAGGAATGTGGCTGGAATAAAAGGGATCTGTGTTTTTTTTAACGAGCGTGGGCGTCCATGTCCTCACAGTGCTGAGTGACAGGGTAAACATGAAACTCAGCAAACCGCCAAGTTACTAAACAACAATATTACACATTGTGGAGGCAATATCTTGTAACATATTAACATCTAGGCTTAATATTCTTGGTATACCATTTCTATGTTAGTACATTTGTTCACTGTCCCAGCTTTCTAACCCTTTCTGTCCCTCTTCTGTGCAGCCTCTCCACCAAAGAGTCAGAGTCTAAATCCCAGTGGAAATTGTGTTTCAAGCTCTACTGCCTGTTGGACGCTGACAGCATATCAGTGGACAGCATTGAGTATCTCCTCCTCTTTGAGCAGGTAATGAAGCAGAACACAACTCCTCAAAGGGCAGAGTCCTCCTTTGAGAATGTCTTTGTTATGAGTGACCATTTCAGTGCTGATAATGAGATATAATTTATTGCCCTGCGGTGATTCATTCCTCGTATTTCATTGGATTATTATGTTTTTGCTTAACAATCATTAATGTCTTACGGGCTGTGATTGCAATAAAACACGGTGCATAAAAAGCATGACTAAGAGCACTGGCTGTAGTGCAGAGGGGGCAAAAGGCAGCCAGCACTGGCTTCATTAGAACATTTTTCCTGTGGACTCCCATAAAAGAGTTATGGGACAAAATAAAACAGGGTGGGGTAGAAGGGATTGATGGCAGGACTGAGGCTATTACTGACAAATTGTACCTTCTTTTCGCCGTGTTCTGTCTCTTCCTGGTTGTCCTGGTTTTGGCCTTTGCGCTGCAGTGCCATGAGATGGTGGTGCGTGGCCAACTGCCAGCCTGTGAAGAGGACCTGCAGGCCTTAGCTGCTCTGAGGCTTCAGTGTCTGATGGGTGACTTCAGCACACACGCCCCCTGCCCGCCTTTGGACGAGCTTTTCCCAGGTCACATGCTAGAAGCTCGAATCCTCATGTCTTTTTCTGCACCCCAAGCCCTGCCTCCTTGTCAGGTGGCGGCTCAGGGCTGCCCCACGACGCAGCGCTTCCCCACGGGCCTCCTGGCAGGGACGCTGTGGAGCCACACAGCTACAGCAGCGCACAAGAAAAAGGTGGAGCAGGACATGCGTCTGCGGAGCCGGCTGAAGGAGGAGGCAGCCGCTGTCATGGGATCCATTTTGGAGCGTTGGAAAGGTCTGGCTGGCTACAGTCGCAGGGACAGTATGGCTGCCTACCTCACAATTGCACGCCAGTGGTCGGGCTTTGGATGCACTCTTTATGAAGTGGACTTTTATATTGTGAGTACTGTGAGGTCACGCTGTGGTTTTATTGTTGGACTTGAACAAAGGTTTTGCTCCCTCAATGCTTAAGAGGTAAATGAAGGGATAACTGTGAGCTGTGCTGACATCTGCTTACCTCTTCCTCCCTCCAGAGTTCAACAGGGAGTTTTTCCCAGAAGTTGTGGTTGGGTGTTGCTGCTACATCCGTGTCTCTGTATCGGCAGGGAGAGGCAGAGGCCTTGGAGTCCTTCCCTTATGGCCAGATCTGTTCCTACGGCGTATCCGATAGCAACACCTTCAAGATCACAGCTGGGGATCGGGATCTGCTGTTTGAAACCACCAAGGTATAGTGGCTCACGCCCCAAGTTAGCATATAAAGGCTGAGGAAGAAAATCTCTTATTACTGAAGTTGTTTCTCCACTGAGCTTAGACACAGTCTATCTCCACCGTAGTCAAGATTCAGTTTGTGTACAGTGCAGGGCCAAGTGGCCTTATCACCATGCACTGTTCTGCAGAGTAAGTGAAAGAAGCACGCTGTCTGCTCATGATACCCCCCTCCCTCCAGCTCTCTGACCCACTTTAAAAACACTCATTAATTTGATCTAAATAGAGAGCACACAACCTGCCCCTGCTCTCCAACCGATGCAAACCACCAGAAGTCTAACTTCCTGGCATTAAATGGCAACTGGGGGTGAGTTTTATTGCAGTGGTTAGATTAAAATATTAGGCAACATTTCTCAGAAACATGGATGTTCTTCCAAACAGGAACTTTTTTTTTTTCAGTAGAGAACAAATCTTGCCTTTCACTGGGCAGATTTGCTTGCATCTTCCCACACGGAACAAAAAATCCCTCTGTGATCTCTCACGGGGCACAAAAGTGGCTTTTATTTATTTATTGGACACACAGGCGAATAGTACAACCCAGAAAGGCTCCTACTTTTATGAACTTAAGGCCTCATTGC
The DNA here is from genome assembly GCA_003416845.1 of Oplegnathus fasciatus. Classification (NCBI taxonomy): domain Eukaryota; kingdom Metazoa; phylum Chordata; class Actinopteri; order Centrarchiformes; family Oplegnathidae; genus Oplegnathus; species Oplegnathus fasciatus. The sequence goes on from NTHP01000008.1 coordinate 176,891, forward strand.
TCTGACATGAACATGCAGGGTTTTGAGCTACTGGGCAGGAAAGAAGAGAGAGTGCGGATTTGCAGGGGGTGATTATGGTTAGGCCTGGAGTTAAGGGTGAGGGCAAGATTAGCTGCTGATTCAAGGGTTACAGTTAAAGTTGAAGAGTAGGTGTAGGTTGAAGCTTGGAGACTTTAGTCTGTGTTCTCACACACCATGTTTAGGCAAGCATTAGCAGGACTAGAGTAAGGGTAATGGTCATGGTGGCTTATGGTGGTTTGGTGGTCATGTCCACCAAGGTCAGGGTAACGGAGAAACAAATGAACTCCTCTGCAATGCCTTCCCTTTTTTCTGCAACAGCTGCTGAACAAAATATGTCAAAGTGATGAACTATTCACACGCATGTAAGGCTTTTTTTTGGGTCTGATCGAGGGGTGTGTGTGTCCTCCAGAAGTTGCCAAACAACATCATCCTCTTCTTCTGGAGGATCAAGTCTTTCTAGCAGCTGAATGACATCATCCCTCTCCACCCTCCTGTGACAGTGCCAGACAGACACTAAGACTGCCACCAATCTGACCTCTCTCTCTCTCTCTCTCTGTCACAGCTGACTGAGATCATGCAGCTGATGAATGCGTATTTCAGTGCCATCCGTCGCCAGCGAGGGAAAGGGGAAGATGTGGACATCACCATAGCAGAAAGCACAGAGGTGGGATTCCATCACCTGGCCTCCACACAGACACCCACTCTCCTGGAGCTGCCCTCGCACCCCGTTTGAGAAGAGACCCATACCCGGACAACCCCCCACCGCCCTCCTCCACGTGGCCCCTAGGAGGCCCAGCCCCAGTCCTCAGGACACCACGCCTCCTCCACTGGGAACGGCACGGCAGCCAAAACAAAGAGAGGGTTGTTTTCGCTCCCCATCCGTGAAAATAAACCCTTGCTGAGCTTTCCAGCTGAAGGAGCTGGCCGATGGAGGAGGGGAGGGGACGGGAAGGCGAGGGGTTCTGTTTTGCAAGTGAGGCCAGAAACCCACAGAAACCAATGCGGTTGCTGATGAGCTGTCACACACCCTTCACCCCATCCTGTCACGCAACCACCTCTGTTACCCTACATGGCAACACCCCTCACTCCACCCCCCTCGACAATGTGAGACGTTGGCGTGAGCCTTGCTACATCAGGGAGAGATAGCATCAAAAGAGTTAGGACTTATGGCAACAATAAGCTGTGGTACTCCCCTCGTTAAGGTATGGCTCAGAGTGAAAACACTACTTTCTCTCTTCTTTCTCTCTCTCTCTTGAAGTGTGCCATATTTGTATTGCCTTTCCTAGAAGGCAGTCGTCCCTCATGCACTGCTGGAATAGTGTTGAGAACATTCAGTGACACGCACACACACCCTCCCCTGTCTTTGGCTCTCTCTCTCTCTCTCTCTCTCTCTCTCTCTCTTCCTTTCACACACACATACACACTCACTCTCTCACGTGCCCTTATGCTGACATGTTCATCAGAGACGGTCAGTTTTCTTAAGGTCCCTGCCAGGCTTGCATTACCTGGAACTGTTGATGCAGTGAGCCATGTGAACTTGGAACTGGAAACAGATGTTGAAATCTGTAGCTAAGTCACTTTGGCTGCCATGGCCATATAGACTCTTACCTATGGGATTATCAGTGTGTGTGTGTGTGTG
>NTHP01000008.1:203942-220504 GCA_003416845.1 Oplegnathus fasciatus
ATTTTCATACTCATCAAACCATTCAGTGACCCCTCGTGCCCTGTGGATGGAGGCATTGTCATCCCGGAAGAGACCACTCCCATCAGGATAGAAATGTTTCATCATAGGATAAAGGCGATCAGAACAACTTTCTATTGATTTGCATCGACCTCTCCCCCTAAGGAGACAAGTGGATCCAAACCATGCCAGGAAAATGCTTCTCACCTATATGGAAGCATCTGCATTTGTTATGTTTCTCCACTCTTTTATTCAGGTTTTTCCATTAATTTGTCCCCCGTCTGTATGTACGCTTAAAATCAGACAGTGATCCATCTTAAACATGTAACTGCTCCGATTTTTCAACCTTTCACCTCTGCCCATAGTGTGGGTTGAGGTAAATCCTATTGCAGCCAGGGAGTCACTGATGAGCTGAAGTGAGTGTAAATACTGTGGTGTGGCCTGAGGCTGATTGGAGTTTTTACTCCACCCTGAGAGGCCAGAGCAAGCCGAAAGTCAATTTCTGGGAGTTCAGTCCAGAGCTTTCACTCAATCAATAAAGCTGACCATTGAGCTGCCGGAGCACTCCAATGACAAACTCCCTCAGCGTCTAGGAGAGAGCAGAAGAAGTACACACACTATAATTATCTCAACATTAACAAAGCAATACTGTCCATTTTTACTATGCCTGCTCTGCTCACAATGCGTCAAAAATATTCCTTACCTGTGGCTTGCAGTGCTCCTCAATCCAGCTGAAAACGCAGGCAGAGAGTTCTTGGAAGCTGCTCACTGAAACAGAATTGCTGAAAGACTGGAACAGGGAGTCCATGATGCTCTGAAAGATGTTGAACTTGACCTGGTCAGACACCTGATCCTCTCCCTGCTGTGGGTTGTTCTGGTGGGCCTTCACTATGTGCTCATAGTTCCTGTTAAGAAAGACAATCACTGTTCACTTACAATATATACAATTTAATTAATGGCAATGACTGTTTCATAAAGAAATGATTAACTTGAGCCATTCATCCATTTACTTGATTAACTGGTTTGCCTCCACAGCAAGTGTAATATGGTCCCAATAGAAATCCTAATGCAGCATTTAAAGCTTTTATTTGAGGGGATTTTGTTCCATTTTCTGATTTTAGATCTGATAGTACCTTTACTTTCTGCTGTGTCAGGGCTGCAATTAAAGTATTTCTAACTCAAGAGTTTTCTCTCTTTGTCCCAGATCAGCATTTCTTTTAAATCCATCTTTTCATCTCTCTGGGAGCAGAACAAGTAGGAAAGTCTTAGTTTGCCAACAATTGGGACTGTTGAGTAAATTATAAGAAAAAAGCTTGGCCGAGAAAGTTTGTGAACCACTATCTTACGTTTTCATGATCTTCAGTGCCATCACTTCTTTCCTTAGTACAGAAACTTCCTCCTCTTGCTTCTTCTTTTCTTTATGAAGAAAATGGATGTAGTCAATTGCTGCAAAAAATAAATACAGAAATGTATCGGTCAGGGATTTCTTCACTCCACACAGATTTAAAGTTTCCATTTTCAAAGAGGTGTTGTCCGTCCACAACCATCTCCCATACACCAAAATGCTACTACTTCCTCCTTTTCCCTCTGTAAAGAAATCCCAGCAAGTGTAGATATCTCCGTGCTGAATGATATGAATAATAATAATTTGTTTCCATCTTTCTATTGAACTCAGGTGATCTGAACATGCTAATTTATATTAGAGCTGCAACGATTAATCGATTAGTTGTCAACTATTAAATTAATCGCCAACTATTTTGAAAATCGATTAATCGTTTTGATTAATTTTTTAAGAAAAAGTGTCCAAATTCTCTGATTTCAGCTTCTCAAATGTGAATATTTTCTTGTTTCTTTAGTCCTCTATGACAGTAAACTGAATATCTTTGGGTTGTGGACAAAACAAGACATTTCAGGACGTCAACTTGGGCTTTGGGAAACAGTGATCAACATTTTTCACAATTTTCTGACATTTTATGGACCAAGCAACTAATCGATTAATCGAGAAAATAATCGACAGATTAATCGATAATGAAAATAATCATTAGTTGCAGCCCTAATTTATATCTATGTTTGCCCTTTGTTCCATTATTGTCTTTTTTGCTTGCTTTGTGTAAGGTATGTGAGACTGGATCTGTAATTGGGGGCTATAAACAGCAAGCAGCATCCAGACTTGTGTCACGTGACTGAAGTGAGAAATAGACCAGTGGCCCTAACAGCTTTTTGTGCCATGTTCAACCAATTAAGCACCACAGGACGCTATTGGAAAACTTCTAGATAATAATGTCAATGTTGAAAGTTGGACAGAAAACTCTGACCTTTACTGACTTGCTCCTATTTACTATCTTGCCCTGATAGAGATAGTGAGATGTCAAATGGTGTATTAACTACTATTCTAAATATATTTATCAGTTACTTGGGTGATCTATAAGTGCTCATCTATTAACATCACATCTTCAAATAAGATCACATCTTACTTTTCTGCAGTACAGTAGCCTTGCTGATCTTCTGTGCTCCCACTGCAAATTCAGACTGCTGTTGGCAGGTTGGCACTATGGACTGGAGGTCATCGTAGCCTTTCTAAGGTTAAAAAAAACAAACAAAAGTCATTAATAACTACTGAACAAATGCAAATCAAAAAACAGACAACTCTAAAACTTTTCAAAGGTGTGTGTGGTGTATATGCAGTAAGTCACAGAGACCTACATCTTGTTTGCAGTTTACTGTAGCCTTACCTTGATAGCGTCCCTACGCTTCTGCTCAGCCTGCGTGTGCGCTTGTCTCCGTCGATCTTTATACGAGTCCTTATACGACGTCTCATGTCTGTAGTCACTGTCTTCATCATCTATTCAAGAATGAATTAACACTCAGATTAAGAAACAAGCCTCTAACTGCGACAAAGGATACCAACTGACATACTGACAAATGCAATATTAATTATTTGGTTGTTAAATAGAAATTTTCTGAAACATAATGAGGATTTGACAAATTTTAGTGGGTAAAAACTTTAACAGGACTATTTTTTTCTGAGACTGGACTTTTTAGTTTCCCCAGACAGAAGACGAATTTATAGATTTACTTAAAATGTATAACCCTGCTATAAGACTTGAGTCTGTTTTTTTCCATCACAATAATGTAGCCAACGCTGGACCATTTTTCATCTCAGCAGGATTCAGAAAAGCTGATTCATGCTTCAATCAAGTTCTATCGATGTCTGTAATGCACTTTAAACTGGCCTACACAAGACATTATTCAACAGAGGCACTCATATAAAATCCTGCTGACAGAGTCTGAGCAAAATCTATAAAGATGGAACACTGTTCTGCATGCAGTGCATTATATTAAACATAAAAATATACAGTATGTACTCCTCTTACTGGTTTTTAAAGCTTCTACAGGAATTACTATCCACTTTATATCCTATTAAGAGTAACTATGTGTCCTGTGATCTGAACCGTACTCAGTAGTAAGAAAGCAAAATGAAAGAACGCAGGCTCTGTCTCTGTTTAACAATGAGCTTTTACTTTGAATGAAAGGTGATACACAAATAAGGCCTATTATTCTAAGAAATGCCATTTTTAAATATTTGACAGAATTTAGACTACAAGTATGTGCATTACGGGGAAGTCATTCAAAGTGAGGCACAGTCAACAAAGCAAACATCCACAATCTAAATGTAGCACAAATTCTCTCTTAAACCTGTCAGCAGTGTCAGGTTTCCCTCTGTTACAACCATAATACCTGTATTTGGTACTGAAGAGGCACTTGTCGAGCCGATGCTGTTTGCCCTGGACACAACTGTACCCTTTCTGGCAGTGTCAGCAAAGAAACCTGCAGAGCGAGACAGATGACATCAAAGATCTTTCACTGCGAGACCAGAAATAGATTGACATGCTAATCCCAGAGAGCAAAAACACAAGGTGACCATCACATAGCCTAAATATCAAATGATATGACAAACAACGGGATATGAACTGACTGAATACTCACTTGGGTCAAAGCCACTGTCGCTGAAAGCACCGTCTGTCTGCCGAGCCATCACCAGACAACAGAAGATGGAAAAAGGAGAAAATAGAGGCTTAGAGGCTGGAATAATAAGGGGAAATTGTGCTGCCCAAAATACATTTACAATAGACCAATAGCTACAGTAGTCTGCCTGATAGACGGTCTGAACCCCCACTGAGCATTGCCCTGATTTGTCCAATTCAAGTATGCAGGAGGGTAAACAGCTGCACCAAATTAGCACTTCAATCACAGATCCACTGTTTGATCTAGGGCACCACAACACAACAGTTACTTTAATTTGTGGTTCCCAAAGGTGGGTTCAGTTTTTCCATTGATTCCAGGGAGCAAGACCCTGAAAAATATGTTAAACTTCAACACGTGACTCATCAAACCAAGGTTTCACTTTCGCTTCCTACAACAGAATCATATTAAATGAGTGTCCCTTACATAAAACCTATATCAAAGGTTGCCTTCTAAAAGAGTTTAATATGTTTATTTCAGCAGCTTTATTAAGGAGTCCCTGACATGAGGATGGTGGGGAACTACCTTTTTAATGACATCATATCGTGATAATTTACACGACTACAGCTCAGTGGTAAACAGCTGCTCTTCCATATTAACAGCTAGATTATTATCAGATGCGACATTGAGATAATGATTATACAGCGCCCTGGGGAAAGCTTCGGTCTATACTTCTGACAAGGGAAACTGGACATTTCCTAGAGACAAATACACAATTTTCTGAAGCCACACTAGTGGTGGGTTGAAATTAAACGTGGTGGGGCTGCAAATAGCAATTTGCAAGCGTACTAAGAGTAGATTTACTGCACCTTTCTGGCAGACTCTTCAATAAATCTGCACTTCACTTTCACACTGATGTTTGACAGAAAAAAATAAGAACTGCAAAAACAGAAATGTCATTACAGATGGGTGCAGATCTATTTTCAGCTACATGAGTTTCCCTTTCAGGACGTTTTGTTTACTTAACTAGCTAACTAACCGCTATAGCTTTGTGACGTTAGGAAACGTCACTTAGTTAGCTAACGTTAGCTGTCGAGCTAACAAAGCCCTGCTCCTCCATAACGTCAGCAAAACTTCCAACTTTTAGACAAAACAATGTTTGTCACTTATCACTGCTGTCACAAGGCAGACATACGAATCAATTTAACAAAAAGTTGAGGCTAACTAACATCAGTTACTTACTTTCCAATGGTCCTCTGGCGACGTTGTCGGGTCCGTCATTTTGGAATGCAAAACTAACTACTACCTCTGCTGCCTTCGCGTGCTTCTCGTAAATTTCTACACTTCTTCAAGAAGTTGCCGACAGCTGATCTCTTTCTTTCAAATATCCAAATAAAATAATAATACGGACTTCTCGCAGACCCAGCTGTATCAGGAGTAAAAGCTTTGGTAATTCGTGTACCCTTGAATTAACAACTTGCGTCCACGGCTAACTTCATGATCATTCGTGTGCACAAATTATCAAAAACGTGCACGCTTCGTCATGAAACAACTGCTAGTAAAAGTTGGTATTTATTGGTATGAATCTTTACGGTATCTTTGTCCACTGCACTCATGTAAAACATCTTGAATGTTATATGCAGCTATATGTTCCGATGTCGAAGATCAGAAGCGGAAAATTTCCGAGTAGACACCGAATGCAGCGACCATGCATGCAGTAGTTGGCTTCGAACACAGAGGGGCGCTGTTGGACAATCCTGTCTAGCTTGTCACTCACGACCTAGAGTGCCCTTACCTGACTGCCAAATCAACCTGACCTCACTTGAAGGGCAAAGACCAAAACAAATGTAACCCCAGATTCATGCAAGTTAAGCTGGCCTCAAGAGAATGAATGGATCTGGTGTAGTGAAAGTGGATTTATGGTAAAGTGGGACAAAGTTTCCTTCGCTTGTTGGTTCATTTTACACCTGCACCTGCTTCGTTAGCATATGTTTCCTTCCTTGGACACCCTTTCTGCTTTCTTTCACTCCTGTGCTACCTTATCTTACTCATCATTCACCTACTGCATGCATGGTACGCCTTAACGGTTGTCATGTTTATCTTCCACTCTGTCCTCCGCCCCTGGTTCTGTTGCTGACATGCACAGGAAGTTACTCTTCTGCTTTTTAGCTTCTGTGGTTTCTGTCTGTGTTACAGAGTGTGTCACACTCCCCTCTCCTTCCTCTCACACGCAACCCTCTGTGCTCACTCACCAGAGGAGTTTTCGGTCAACTAGTATAGAGAATAGTGAGTGACACATAGGTGGGTCTTTTCGTAGAGCCCAAGAGGCCTCAAGAAGGATTTTTTACCTTATTCTCAAAGGTACTTGTAGACAGAGAGGGACAGGTTGATGAGAGTACAGACATGAGGACGGACTACCTTCTTTCATCATCCACCCTGTCCTCAGGACCAAGGCGGATTCAGTAGATCAGAGGCTTGATGTTCCTCTCCCTGAAGGCCCAAAGACGTGGTTTGATTTAAGCCTGGAGGTTCTCGTCATTTGGACTGATCACCTTTTGTCACTCTGTTTTGGAATACACTGATTTCTCAGGAGAAAAGGTTTGCGTAAGTCTTTCCTCCTGGATTACTTGTGGAGATTAGTGATGGGGAATGCGGCTGCAGGGGGCTTGGAGCAGGAACCGGCTGAGGGCCGAGAGGCCAGGAACTCAGTCGGAGCAGCTTCAGGAATGAGTGACCCCACTCCAGCCTTGCAGAAGAAGCAGCCGGCTCCCCCCAAACTGCCCATGCCCCCAGAGGAGGAGCTGGAGGAGCGCTTCAATGTGGTGCTGGTGAGTGGCTGCACGGGAGACAAGAAGGCACACACCCTGCACATGAAAACAGAGATTATGCACATGGTGCCCGCTATGGTTTTGTAGTAGAGGATAAAGACCGGGATAATTATGCAGGCACATATGATTCAGAGGCACAGAAAAAACTAATCATATTCAATTTATCAGCTTTAATTTAAAGTTGTTTTAAGTAGCAAGTGTTCTGAGTCCTGTTTTGAACACTTAAGTTTTGTGACTGATTTATGCCGCCAAAAACAATTTGAAGTAAATACAGGCTGCGTACGATGTCAGCCTTTTCTAATGTGTAGTTTCACGATCTATTAGAATATCTAAATCCAGAGGCCCATTTGTCTGGTGGGTACAGAGAGCCAAACTTTACAAAATATCCACTTTAAATGTGATCTAGCGAAGAGTCGTTTGATCTGTCATTTTGCCCAACAGTATTTGCACAAAGGTCATCAATAACTGCTCCATTCAAAGTTGGGATATCACAATAAAAAACAATGTTATCAACAAGTTGCCAGATTCATCAAAGTACTTCTTTCCTTCACATGTCAGACTAGGAACAGGGTGATTAAAGCATGCTTGGGCAGCTGGCCCCAAGGGGAAGTTGAGTAACACATTTACATGAGTGAGACCATAAGACCGGAAAGCAACTGTTTCACCATTCTGTCAACAGCCGTGCAACGAGTTGGAGGACATAAAATCTCATGATGAAAACTTTAAGCATTTGAGACACCATAAAGAATAACATCAATATCAAAACCTATTTTTTAGTATCAGGGATGCTGAAGCGCTTAAATCAGATTTGCTCTACATATTTGTACTTAAAATAAACAACAATCTAATTTATAGAAAAAAAATAAGAATTCCTGATTTGTATTTCTTAGGCTGGTCTAAATCATGTTAATGAGCATAAAAAGCTCTAAGAGTGAACTGAGGACAAACAAGACTATAAACTGTGATGTCATGGTGACATCCTGCAGTTGCCTCGATTAACATCAACAAGGAGCTCGACTTAATAAATCTCTACACTTTGTCTCAACTGTTACGCCTAAAGGGGCTCCATTTACCATATGGTTATAGTTTTGCTCACAGTTGGAGAAAATAGAATATCCCATCTTTAAACTTCTATGATGCTCCACAGAAGTGTGACATCATGGGGTATGGGCTGGAGCAAAATCTTTTGTCTCTTGATGAACAACACAAAGTGTCCAGGTACTCTGCAGGTGTATAAATAATGAGCGAACAGACACTGGAACGTTAGCTAAGCTCCAGTTATTTCTGCAAAGAGAAAAAAAACATCTCCTCTCTTTAACTTTAAACCAGTTTACTTGTACTTCATTTAAGACAGTGAAGCAATCAACATAAACTAACAACAGCAGTCTTGAAGATGTTTCCTCCTCAGAGTACAGAAATTAAAAAGAATATTAGATATCCACTTTACTTAGGGAGTTAGTTGTTTAATGAAACTTTGATGGTGGAAAGCAAGACTCTTTTCTTCTTGTGTGACTGTTTCACTTAAGTTGACACATCTTCTGAGAATGGAAATGTCATCATACGAGAAGACATGAGAATGTAGTGTGGCTTTAGGGTTAACTATCTGATAATACCTACTTAATATCACATAATGTGCTCACTCGGAAAATGAACAAATGTGGCCTGTGCCATTTCATGCCCTTAACGCCCTCTCAGGCATTACATGAAAGTATGACCTCACTTCCTCTTTCAGCAAAATGCTTCCAATGTTAACTTTAGAGAGATGCCATTCTGTACCGTCCTTAACTGTGAGAATTCAGGCTTTAATGTTTGCGTTACAAACTCCATAAGGAAATGGGAAATGCACTTTCTTCTTCATGTCTACATTGTTTCTAAACTTTATTTATACTCACAGTACATCATGTAAGCGCATGCAAGAGAACGTGCACACAAATGTTTATGTGACTTTTTTTTAGTTTTTTTGGTAAGTGTTGTACCATAAAACCCACAATGAGACCCCTCCCTTACCCCACCAAGGATGAAGCTCCAGCTCCTCAGAAGCAAAGCAACAGGCCGTTTCCGTTTTTGCTTCTCTTTTTTTTTTGAAGGTGTGAAAAAAGAAACTACAAACGACTGTTTGAACGTACGCACCGGTAGATTCAAGATCAACGCCCAGTGCCAACTGAAATGATTAGTCTTGCCAGTAAATCGTCTCTGTGTTTGGAGTCTCGGCTCAGGTGCATAACCAGTGAGAGGGCCGGTGTAGATTGCAGCAGTGTTGTGAATGTGAAGGAAAATTGTACAAAAAGTCAACTTATAGAAAAATATAAATAAGGTAGTTATTCACTCAATCAGCGACCAAAGAAAGCACCTGAACTCTGTAATTAAAATGACAGTGATTGAGGACCATTCTTGCTCCAATTCTTTTTTCAAGTATCTTGCCCTTTAACAACTTTTGTCTTTTTTCCCCCTAATTAGGTTCTGAATCATTCATAAGGCTTAATTTGGGTTCATTAAATGATTCAGTTCTTAAGCAGTTTGAATAGGGGGATAACCTTTATATCAGGAGTCAGACTTTTCACTGTAGGTTGTGGGCGATAACTCAAAGTGAAACAGTACTTTTTGGGCACAAATATGTCAACTCTATATATAGAGTCAAACTGCACCAAAGAGTTGTGGAGGTGGGGGGTTCTTGATCTGTGTAAAATTCTCCATGCAGTTGAGAGGATTGTAGGAATATTAAGAATAGTTTGTGATGGAAAGGTATGTGATAATTTTAAGATAAAAGTCTTATCTTGTTAAAAAGTCTCTATATTTAAATTATAATCATATAAATAAAAAAGGAAATAAACCGACAGTTATAATGGGCAGTAGTGGAGTGAGTTTTCTTAATTTTATATGTGCCTTGTTTCATCAACATTTTCATTTTTATTAAAGGTTGCATTGTAGTGTAAAATTAGACATATCATCATCACATTCACAAAGGCTCTAAGATGAGCTCAATAATTCCTTTGTTATAACCAGTAATATTTCTTTGGGGTACATGGTACCTACTAACAACCATCAATACATACATGTAAACACTGAGTCATCTTTGCTTCCGGCGTTTAGTTAACGCCTTTCTGCTTAACACGGAAAGTGCATTTGTGGTTTGGGAGATTTGAATATTGTTGCATAAGCAGGAAAGATGAAGAAATTACAACATACTTTCTGTACGCTGAATGATGACATATGTGTTAAGAATAGTTTAACAGGAAGATCCTGAAGTGTGACAAATTTGAAATTGTGGCTTCTCCTTACCAAAAGTCATATTCTTGCATATAAAATGTGGTTGATCGCCTCAGATTCTTTAGATTGAAACAGCCTCTCTCTTTTGCTCTCTCTTCCAGAGCTACATGAACTTGCCTCCAGATAAACTGAAGCTGTTGAGTCAGTATGACAATGAAAAGAAGTGGGAATTAGTCTGTGATCAGGTAAGACTATTTTTTTATTAATAATAAACTGGTTTCACAATTATACCTCAACATACATCATCAAACTGAGCAGGATTCTTGCGCCCGTGCCTCCGCTGGGACAGAGTTGACACAAAGTACATAAACACCCAAAATGGATCTGTGGTAAAGAGCAGAGTGCAGTATGAAAACCTCGCTGCACAGTTTCTGTGGTTGCCAGTGATAAAGGCGTCGGCATGGAAACAGAGAGCGGTTTGTGTCTGTTGTGTTTACTAGCACAGACAATAATAGCTTCAGATGCTGTGCTGGTAAATGTGTCTCCGGTCCAGTCGTCTTTCAGGGTTGCTGATAAAATTAACCCAGTCAAAAGCTTTTTGACTCACTTCTCTGTGAATCCTTCTTCCCCAGGAGCGTTTCCAGGTGAAGAGCCCCCCGTCCACTTACCTGGCTAAGATCAAGAGCTTCTACCAGGATCAAGGCGGGGTGTCTCGCAGGGTCAGTGTAAAGCATCACCTTCCTTTCGTATTTGACACATCTTTAATTTTCTATCTGCACAGTGATGCCTTGATTCTCACCTCTTCTGCCTCTTTAGCTGAAGAAACGGATCCAAGATGCCACCCAGGTCCTCAAAGATTTGGAGATATCCCTTCGCACCAACCACATTGGGTGAGCATGTTAAGTTGGTGGTGGGCCCTGCTTGATGTTTACTTGATTATTTGATATGTAATGTGATTTTATGTAGTTTTTGTTGTTCAGTTTGAGTTCATTGAGCATTAAACATTAACTTTTACTGAACACCAGTCACTATTTCCAGAAGCTACAATTACAGGATAAAAATACAAATGTAGCGGAACAGTAGCACATAAAGTCATAAAGTCAGCAAACTTGCTCAGTAATGGCAGTTGCACAACAATAACTATCTAAAGTTTGCTAGCATTAGCCACCATAAGCTACTGGTGACACCAGATCAAGTAGGGTTGAAACAGAAAAACCCCTGAGCATATTGAATTGAGCAAGAGTACGGTTTATTGCTTATGACTTCATAAGCAATTTGTAAGAGCAAGATTGTGTTATTTTGTATTTCTAAAGTTACACTGTCATGCTTTAAGTCCAATCTGAGTGCAGAATCTGTGATATATAAGTCAGTTTCATTCCTCATTCTTTATTTTTTGTAGATGGGCCCAAGAGTTTCTCAATGAGCAGAACAAAGGTTTGGATGTTCTGGTGGAATACCTGTCCCATGCACAAAGTGACGTCCCGTGAGTACCAGCAGGGTGTGGAAACTCTCTTAGAAACTGATAATGCTCTTGCAATGACGTTGTTTATCACCATGGATGCTTATTTTGTATAAACTCTTTAGGTTTGACATGGAGAGTGTTGAAAATGGTGGCAGCCTGTCAGACAGAGGAAAACCGACAGAGAGGTCAATGGAAGACTTGACCAAGAGCTCCAGCAGCTCCCAGTCACATGGCATGACCAGAGCTGCTCGTGCACTGACTGTAAGGTAAGAAGCTCCAGACGTGACAGATTATTGAGGTAAAGCATCTGTGAGAAACAGACCCCGAGATGTTCTACGAATTATATGATTAGATAATTATATGTATTTATCGCACTCCACATCATGAATTCTTATTAAAAAGGAACTTTTAGCTTATACAGTTGCACAGATAGTCAGAATATAGAAGGGAGAAGTAGTGTGATGGTGGCATATTGTAGTGCCACAGAGGAGACCAGATACCATGTCATTTTCTTAAAAGTGCTGAACTGTGTCAAACTAAACCATATCTGTTTCCTTCTGCAAATCAACAATTGTTTTTTGCTTATTTATGTCCAAATCTACAAAATCTTCATTAATACAGATGCTCTCATAAATAGTGACAGCCCTGATTGATCAACCAAACGCAGAAGATTTTTATCTTTGTAAAATACAAAACAAACAGTGCAGCAGGCTTAATGTCTTTTTGACTTAATCAATATGCCTTTATTGTTAACTGTATAGCACTGTGATTTTGCTGTCCTTCTTGTTAAATTCAATGGTGGACTGCTAGACAGCAGTTCCTCTTGAAACTGAGACATTCCAACCGTGACGAATGCCTCAATGTATCACACCCCCATTCATTCATATCCTTTGCTCATTTGCTGTGTATTTTATTCTTTATTTTCCTTTCCACCTGATGCCACACTTCAGCTGTCAGACAGACACAGTGGATGTCCAGTACCATGCTGGAAGTCTTGTTATAAATGGCTAACCGTTAACTTTTTTGCATGTAGCATTTCTGGGCCTCATCTTCAAACCATTTGCAAATTCAGCAGCTTCTCATCTCTTGGAGCATTCATTCATGTGTCCATACACTTGTTATCCCTCTACAGAATAAGCTCCACTCTGGTGAACAAGATGCATAAGAGGCCCCATTCATCCTACCAGAGAGATGATGTACATGTGTGCATAATGTGCCTGCGAGCCATCATGAACTACCAGGTACAGCCTTAACATACTCTGCTTCCATTATGGTGTAAAAAGATCTGTCATAAAAATGTATTCTTAAAGGGGTGAATTGTTTTGTCAGTGAGCTGACATAATTCCACTTCCCCCCATTGCTGTTTTGATTTAAAGTCTTAAAAAAAAGCTAAATTCTTTGCAATGTAATTTTTCTCAAACCAAACACACTTTTCCTGCATCTTTTAACACATCACCTGCTTATGCTTTTCTTTTGCTTTCAGTCCGGTTTTAACCAGGTGATGACTCACCCGCGCTGTGTGAACGAGATCACCCTCAGTCTCAACAGCAGGAATCCCAGGTGAGTGCACTTGTGTGTGAGACAAAGTGTGTGTTACCTGCCTGTCTGTATCCATATCTAACCCCTCCGATGCTGCGACAGGACCAAAGCCCTTGTGTTGGAGTTGCTGGCTGCCGTGTGTCTTGTCAGAGGAGGACATGACATCATTCTCTCTGCTTTTGACAACTTCAAAGAGGTGAAATGAAAATTTTTATTAGCAATTTCACCAGATTGCAGTGGCCTCATTTGACTTTGCTCGTTCAGTCATACCATTGTTCCAGACTTCCCTTCTTTGATTACTCATCGAGTGACTGACACAATCCACCCCTCACATGCACTGTGGTCATATATTTAGCCCATGTAGAACAGTCATGTATGTGTGTGTAATTCTAAATGCAAAGACAGTGCAAGGGCAACAATGAAAATGCATATTCAAGTAAGTTTCTATTTTTTCTCAGGTGAGCAGAGAAAAGAACCGCTTTGAGAAGTTGATGGAGTATTTCATCAATGATGACAGCAACATTGACTTCATGGTAGGCCCACAGATTTACTACTTACACATTGGCTGACTGTTTAACAAACAAAGGGACTTTTAAGGTGTGGGTGTTCTTGAGATCTAACTGTCATTGTGTCTGTCTCCAGGTGGCTTGCATGCAGTTCATAAACATTGTGGTCCATTCAGTGGAGAACATGAACTTCCGTGTTCATCTGCAGTACGAGTTCACTCATCTTGGATTAGACAAGTATCTAGAGGTGAGTATGCATAAAAAAAACATGGTTTACCAGTCATGTCTGCAGGTCAGTCATCACTAAGACCAAAAAAGTCAAAGCTGCTATTTTTATAATAACGATTTATCAAATGACAATGTGAAAGGTGTTGCTCGTAATGATGAACCTACAGAGAATTATCAACCAAATCTGCAGCACCCCTCCGCTTTACAGAGCTTTATAGCAAGTTTCAGCTCATTGTTTACTGTTTTGGTTCACTCTCACGGCTCTCATAGAGTCATTTCGGGCCTCAGCAGGCAGCTGATATCAGCGAAAAAGCTCTAAAAACCCACTTTACACTACCTGCTCAGCACCAAACAGACACAATTAAGATTAGCTGGTGAACATAGTGGAGCATTTAACAGCTAAAGAGCCAGATATTTTCCTCAGGAGTTGGTAGAGACCAAAACCAGATCTAAAAGAGAGTGAATATTGGACTTACATTTGCCAGGTGGCCACAAACACGACTCCAACTGAATGATAATGTCGCTGCGTAACTGCTGGTTGTGTAAATAAGCAACTGGTTAAGCTGATTCAATTCTGCTTACTTTTCGAGCAGAATTGGTTGGTTCTAGCTCCTTAAATGTGACAATTTGCTGCTTTTCTATTTTATATCATTGTAAATTGAATATCTTTGGGTTTTGGACTGTTAATCGATATAATAGACATTTTTCACAATTTTCATTTTATAGACAAAACAAATAATCCATTAATCAAGAAAAAACTGGCAGATTAATCAATAATGAAAATAATCGTTAGTTGCAGCCCTAACGATATTTACTGCTAAAAATATATATATACATAAACATTTCTGTTCATCAGACTTTTGGTGACTCTCTATACAACATAATTTTCAAATACCTCACATGTTTCAGTAATTTAAATATTTTCTGTAAATCTTTATTTAAAAGTTAACCTGAATCATCCCTATGTCATATGTACATTATTACTTTAACATGCAACACATATCATATTATTCTATATCATACTTATTATAAATTATGACTTATACGTATTATTGTATGTGTTCGTGTGTTAGCATCTGAAGGTAACAGAGAGCGAGAAGCTGCAGGTCCAGATCCAGGCCTACCTGGACAATGTGTTAGATGTAGGAGCCCTACTGGAGGATGCTGAGAACCGAGGAGGGGTCCTAGATCATGTGGACAAACTGCAGGAACACAACGGGCAGGTCAGCCACAAATGAAAGAAAAATAGGAATCTCGTGAACAAAAAGAGGCTTTGATCTTGTGATGTTCAGGCAATGTTGTCTGTGTTGCAGCTGACTGCCCAGCTTCAGGAGATTGAGGATCAGACTACAGAGAGGATATCTGAACTTGAGACTCAGCTCATGCAGGCCACCAAGGAGACTGAGCTGCTCAAAGTAAGTGTTGCTCTATGACATGTACAATGTTTAATAGGATTAATTAGCAAAGCAAGGTGTGCCATTCTCACATTCATTACGATGAGGTCAAAAGAGTGGCAGTTCACTTTACTTTAATAATCTTGATATATAAGTAAAATCAAATCATCTTCAATATAAAATAAAAAAGATGAGAGTATTTGCACTTGACAAATAAATCTGTAAATGACCTCGCATTTTAGCCATATTAGTGGCATTGGCTCTGGGGATGGCAATGTTGGTCTCCCGGTCGGTCTGTCCGTCCAGCCTGAAATATCTCAACAATTATTTGATGGATTGCCCTGAAATTTTGCACAGACATTCGTGGTTCCAATGAATCCTAATGATTTTGGTGATCCCCTGACTTTTCCTCTAGCACCACCATCAGGTTGACATTTTTAGTTTAGACTGAAATATCTCGACAACTATTGGATGGTTTGCCATGAAGATTTTTACTGACATTCATGTTCCCATGAGGATGAATTGTAATAATGAATTGTAATTGTAATGGTGATCATCTGCCTTTTCGTCTAGTGCCAGCACAAGGTCAACACTTTATTTTGTCCAACACTTTGGTATATGACCAAGTTCCTGCAAAACTAATGACATTCCTCAGCTGTACTTTGTGTTTTGTGCTTATTATCAAATGTGCTATCACGCTAAACATTTTCATGTTAGCATTGTAATTGTGAGCATGGGAGCATGCTGACTTTAACATTTAGTTCAAAGCACCACTGTGCCTAAGTACAGCCTTACAGAGCTGCTTGCATGGCTGTAGACTCGTTGTTTAAGAATATATCTCCTTGAAGATAGACTCTGTATTATATGCTCTTTGTGGAGATAAGCTGTATTTCTATATTTTTGTTTGTGTCTAATAGGAAAGCCTGCGAGAGTCCTGTTCCCAGGTAAGTGCCTTGCAGCAGAGAGAACGGGAGCAGGAGCTTGACAGAGAGAGGGAAAAGGACAGGGAGCGTCTGAGCACCTCCACCCCTCAGATGACTTCAGAGCTGGAACAGAAGATCCAGGAGCTGCAGGACAAGGGGCTGATCCGACTGGGACGCAGTGCCTCGGGAGGTCTGGACATCCAGGTTGTGCCTGTCACAGTGGTCGAATACGTGCCAGCCCCAGCCCCAGCCTCAGCCGCCCAGCCCAGCGCTTCGGAATCTGTCACTGATTCTGCTTCCCCACAGTCCAGCCTTCCTGCCTCTGCCCCTGCGCCCCCTCCTCCACCTCCACCTCCCCCTCCCCCTCCTGGTGGTCCAGGGCAGGTTGTCTCTGCTCCTCCGCCACCGCCTCCACCTCCTCCTCCACCACCAGGAGGTTGTGGTGCTGTGCCCCCACCTCCTCCTCCCCCACCTGGTGCTGGACCCCCACCTCCGCCTCCCCCGCCTGGTGCTGG